>PVIJ01003234.1:0-139527 GCA_004024925.1 Scalopus aquaticus | reverse complement strand
TTTCAAGGGCTTTTATCATAAATGGGTGTTGCACTTTGTCAAATGCTTTCTCAGCGTCTATTGATATGATCATATGGTCTTTGTTTTTCTTTTTGTTGATGTGTTGGATTACATTGATTGATTTTCGGATGTTGAACCATCCTTGTGTCCCTGGAATAAATCCTACTTGGTCGTGGTGTATTATCTTATGGATGCATTGCTGGATCCTATTGGCCAAGATTTTGTTGAACATTTTTGGATCAGTATTCATTAGGGAGATTGGTCTGTAGTTTTCTTTTTTTGTATTGTCTTTGTCTGGTTTTCGTATTAGAGTAATATTTGCTTCATAGAATGTGTTTGGCAGTACTCCTTCCTTCTAAGTCCACCACCAAACACCAAAACACCAGTAAGGTTCCATTGTAGTCCATTGGGGTTCCTGCCCCTTTACTCTCTACCCCTATTACTTCCCCTCTATTAACTCCAATTCTGTAGTCAGATTTTAGGATTTTCTTTGAAACTGTTTTTAAAAAAATAATGAATTTTAAATGCATTTGAAGTCTTTATTAGTTACATTGTTAAAAATTTATTTTTATTTGAAGATCTTATTATTCTTATACAGTTTAAATCAGACTAAAAACCTTGCTGTTATGCCAGATATCTGTTATTAATGACAGTAAAGTCTACATCCATATTCTTTAATGCATCTTTAAAGTCTCCTGTGTTCAGGAATGAATGGTTAATGGGTTAATGGCTGTGCATTTTGTGTCTATGTGTTTTTAAATTTTTTTTTTTCTATAGCTGAGTACTTCTAACCTTTTAGAAGCAGAATTTTGTCATTTTAATATGATAGTAATGGTTATATGCTACTCTACTCAGTATCCAATGATACTGCCTCAGAGGAAGAAAAAGAAATAAGTGCTCTTTTGAGTTTAAATAGATTTTCTCTGCAGATCTACCAAACTACATTTTATTTTATAAAAAATCTCTGTTCTATGAAACAGAATCTGTTTAAATTGTTTCATTTTACTGATGATAATACTTTTGAATGATATCTTTTTTTTTTTTTTGGTCTTACATGAAAAATCTGAGGTAAAAAAAGCAAATAGCCTCTTGGTATCAACTATACACATTTTGTGTCTGATTTTACTGGAAAGTCTATTTAACTGCTCTGCAATCATTCCCAGGAACAATTTTTGATATCCACAAGCAAAACAGTTTTGTAGTGACATGAGGCACATTCTTTTCCAAAGAAGTGAACCTATATGCATTTTAAAGGTGAGAATATATGTTCCAATCATACAAATTTATAATATGATATAGTATCCTAATTACACCAGCAATATAGATACATTATGAGATTTAATAGTTGAAAATAGTATGACTAGAGATATGGATTCAACAGAAAACATGCTTTTAAAGTTGATTTTTTTTATTTTTTAGAAAATAATGTATTTGAAAGGCATGGAAAGTTAATGCTAGGCCATTTTCATCTAACAAAATCTTTAAATGCATAAATAGTGAAACTATTCATGTTGAAAAGGAATGGAGGAGAGAGTAAAGAATATTTCTTTATCCTTGTTACTCCATGATCATCATGACAGAGACTTTGGATCTGAGAGCACAGTCTAAAGATTAACCACACATACTCAATGCTTTAATTTATTGGTATGTTTTTTAAAGGAATACTTTAGGAGACAAGAAAAGGTCCAAAGAGAGGAAGGAATTATAATATACGGAGTAACTTCCCGGAGGTCTCATAGTGAGAGGCGGAGCAAAGCTTGAGTTTGAGGAATGCAATTTATATTTCTATATAGACGCTCTAAAATGTTATGTTCCTAGGTAGAAATTTATTACACACGACTATTTAAGTTTAATTGACTCATTCATTTAACTTTTTTTTTTTTTTTTTTTTTTTTTTTACAAATTGCTATGTGCCAAGTCCAGGTCCTAGGATTAGGAACACAGAATATAATAAAGCAAATAGATGAGCTCATTTTTCCCAGACACAGAGCATCTTTAGATGGCAATGCACATATCCCATGGAACATCTCCAATACCAGTTTTTCATGGAAAAACAAATTGAGACAATAAGTTAAGAAATCGAGAAATATTTATGAAGTAGTACTATGTCTACATTAGTATCCAAGGTACTATAAATTTTGTCTTATTTGATAGAAAATACTAACTTCATAGACAACATTGTTTGTTTTTTTAATATGTTTTTATTAGCATAACACATTTATTCTTAAGCCTAAGAAAAAGTCTCTCTCTCTCTAACCGCCCCCCCATTCCTGCTTCCCTTTACACCTTTTCCTTCTTTCTGTGAAGATTTATATAGTTTCTTTGAAATAAGCCCACTTAGGATTCCAATTTTGGAAAATACTGACATATAAGAAAAACTTAGGAGAAATTGTTCTTATTCATTTGTTATAACCATAGCTAATTCATACACATTAATTTCTATTAAATAAATGTTTGTATTAGCTTTTCACAGTGCAAATTTAATTTAAAAATAATTAGTATTTGAAAATAATGTTTGATCTAATTTCTGAGTTATAGTTTGTTAGCATTCTGTCACTCTTTTCCTGCTTTATAAATCAATAATCTCAATTTTCACTTCTCACAAAATTGAAATCCATTTTTTTTTCTGTTCTTAATAAAATATCTCTTGCTCAGGAATATGAAAGACTTCACAATGCCAAGTAGTGAGAGCTATATTATAGCATACAGGTGATCTTTCTTTTTTTCACCCTTTAAAAGTGAAGCTGCACAAAACCACAGCAGGGTAGCTCTTCTTTGCATACACAGTGTGCAGCAACCTTAGAGGACTCCTATTTACAACAACTGATGAAGGTCTGAAAAAAGGCTCTTGCTGAGATCAACTCCTTCCATGCTTACCTGATTGATTAATAGAGTATGTGGGTGGTTTAATTGTTCAATATTAAAAGAATATAGATGTCATTAGATGTATTATACTTTCTGTTTTTTAATAAAAATCAGAAATTAAAGTTTTCTTTTCCTAAAGCTTTGTCAATATGCTTCAGAATTAAAGTCTGTAGACTAAGAAATATTTCACTCTAAAGTTACTTTAAGTTTATTTATGTTTTTAATTTAATATATATATATTAATAGACAATAAGGAAAATAAAATAGACAATAAGGAAGATTTATATATATATGGAAGATTTATATATATATATGGAAGATTTATATATATATATATATATATATATATATATATATATATATATATAAATCTTCCTTATTGTCTATTTTAGCACATCAATACTTCATGTGGATTCATTTGTTTTCTGTAAGGTTCAGAAGGCAGAGATGAAATTTTGTCCTTAAATATATTCGTGAAAGAAGTTAGCATCACAAACCAGGTTCCATAGCTTATTATTCTAATAATTTCTATCTCCATCTTTATTCCCAGTTCATCATGATTTTTTTCTTCTTCCAGAAAAGGATTGTATAGAGACTTTTGGTGTGATAACATAAGAGGCTAATCCATTTCTCCAGGGAACTGAGAGCACCATGTCATGTGATATTTACTCCTTTTTGTCTCTCAAAGAATAGTTGGCTAGTGTTCCCTGAAGAGGAAAAGGCTGAAATGATGCTTACATGGGCCTCAGAGACACAAAATCCCTTCTCTGTGGTCTTCCAGTTTAGGCGTGGGGGGTGGGGAGTTTCCAGAACTTGAATTTTAAACACTCATCTCTGAACATCTAGAAGTTTATAAATTCTTATTAAAAAAATCTACATTGAGGACCTCCCTCGTGGCGCAGGGGATTAAGTCTCAGCACTATGACGCTATCTGCATGAGTTCAATCCCTGGCCCGGGAGCACAGCAGACCTCTCCTGTCCCGCCCACTGCTCCCATCAGCAGTGTACTTCAGTGAACTCACCTGTTCTGCTCTCCACTCTGTCTCTAGTGAATCCTCACACACACCCCCACTTCTGGCCTACACCCCACATCTTGTATGCATAAATAAATAAATATTTTAAAAATATATATATAGATTGGTCTTTCCAGATCAAGTGAAGCATCACTTATTACTTAGAGAAAGAGGTGGCAAGGTATTCAGGAGAAATCAATTCCAGTGACATAGATTCCCATTTTCTGTTTCTGCTACCCAGTATTATTTTAATTTTCTAAAGATACATTGTATCCCAAATCTCTTTTCCCCCTTTACTTTCTTTATACTTCTATAAAAGTATTAGGTTGGTGAAAAAGGAGGATTATGGTTTTAAATGAACTCTTTCATATTTTAATATATTTTTATTTGGTTCTCTATTAAAGTCCCATCACATTGTGATACAAGTACAAAAGCCCACTTTTAAAAATATTATGTTTAGAGATAATCCTGTTATATTTTCATTTAAGATCATGTGTACTGACATTAGATATTTCATCAGGGTTAGGGGAAACAGAACATTGCAATAGTTCTCAAATATAACTAAATAAATCCATTAAAAGTTGAAAAGTATAGCACAAATTTGAGCATAAATTTCCCTGTTAGTAATTATGAAATAAATTAAAAACAGTATCATTAAAAATAAATCTTAATTCTGTGGTCAAAGAAATTTCAGAAATTTCAGTTTGCTCTTACTGTATTTTCTATTAAAGCATACTAAGGAATACAAGCTGATTTTCTCTTGTAAGGAATTAACCTTGGTGAGCAGAACTTGCTAAAGATGCTCAAGAGAACTGAAAAGGAATAGTGGCACAATGAATAATCCCCTGGTACAAAATGAGAGTGAAATGCAATCACTGACTTTTATGTCCAGAGCAATCGACAGAAATAAGGTTGTCAACATTTTGTAGTATCCAGCCCAAAGTTGACTGGTGTTAGCAAAGCAAGACAGTTGCCAGTGGCAATGAGGTATGAGTAAAAGGTGATTCTTAATTCTGTTTTCTAATTAGGAGATGTTTGTACTGTACCATATTTCATATATAACCAGCTAAAATCTCTAGTATGAACATTTTTGTTTACACTGTTGTAACACATGATTGCCCGGATAGAGTTAAGAAAATGTGTTAGAGGTAGAAAATCAAGAAACAGACTCACCATAGTGATTCCCTCCTCTTGGAATTAAATTTGAAAAACCTAATATTGTATGCAAATAAAAACCAGGTAAAATGAAAGTAATGCTTTTTTTTTTTTTCTCTTCAAGTCATGCTTGAAATATTTGGGCTATTTCAAAACAGAGCGTATTTATCTTCTGTAACAGTAGAATTGTATTTACATTGGTGAACTACATCTATGAACTATGATTTTTTTTTAATTATTTATTTTATTTACGCTATCAAGAACTAGGGTGTAGGCCAGAGGTGAATGATTAAGAGAATTCATCAGAGACAGAGTGGGGAGCAGAACAAGTAGATCTACTGAAATAGACTGCTGAGGGGAGCAGGGAGCAAGAGAGGAGAGGTCTGCTGTGCCATGTGGATTAAATCCCTGGCTGGGGATCAAATTCATGCCACAGTGGCTGGGCATAGCTTGATAGTGCTGAGACTTTAATTCCTGGGCCACCAGGGAGTCCCTGAATTATCATTTTTATTGAGTTTTTGACAATTCACATTTCATGTTATCACGTTGTAAATTGAAATATCATTTATATATTGAATAATCTTTTTTTCCAACTTAGATCTACATATTGAATTACAGGCACAAATTTTGTATACTTGATGTATACATTTGAATTTCTCACTTAAAATTTCACCACTAGATTTGCAATTTTTCATTCATGTCAAATCTGATATTTTCTTTTGCTCCATATTGTATGATGACACTCCACTTCAAAATTCAGTCAATCACGTGAATTTTAATTGATTTTTCTCTTGCCATTCTGCAGAACATATAAAATTCCATAGATTTGCCATCTAAACTATTCACTATGTTTGTTTTTCAGTATCTCAACTGTCTTATAGTACAAAATAAGAGTATTTCTCACATAGGTCATCACAGGCCATCAAATTGGACTTTCTGAATTCTCATTTGCCTCTGTATATACAGATTATAATAAACATCATTGGAAAACTTGTAAAGGTGTCTAGCAATTGGGTAACTATGGGTAAGTTAAAATAGCAGCCACTGTTATGTGCAGTTGAAGTGGCTCAATAAATATAAGCATCTCTAATCTTCTGTGGATGGAATCTTAGATGGAGAAGATAAAAACTCCAGCTTGGAAGGACAAATATGAGAATCATAAGAGTTTTAAACTTACTATCTAATTAGGATCCTTACCACATTAAGCCCTCTAGAGACTAATACTGTTGCCAGTTTATAGATCATGAAACTGAGACACATAGGAGTGAATGGAGATACCAGAATTCAAATTCACAGAATGGTTGTTATGGAATGTGGTGGTAAAGGGAAGAAGGAGAAAGATAATCACAGGAGAGTGGTAGACTCAAAACTCAAAAGTAGGGATGGAATAGAGAAAGGATTTATCTTCCCACTTAAAACAAGCAACAAATGGAAATATATGCAACAATATATACAATACTGGACATCAGGTCCTCCCTAGTGGCCTAGGAGTTAAGTCTCAGTACTGTCGCCATTAAGACCTGAATTCAGTCTCCAGCCAGGGAGCTAACCCATTTAAGGCATAGCAGACCTCTCCTGTCTCACCTACTGCTCCCCTCAGCTCTGTATTTCAGTAAATCCACCTGTTCTGCTCCCCACTCTGTCTCTAGTGAATCCTTTCAGTCACCACACCTCTGGCCTACACACCAGTTCTTTCTACTATATATATATATATACTGGACATCAGACAATGAAAGGCAGTAAATGAGGTAAGTACTATGTTGCCCCAGACTACTTCCTTGTGAGAGTATCTGGGTTCTAGTATAGGGAAGGGAAACTCAGGTGAAGCACAATGGATTACCTCATTTAGGGAAGTGATGGTCCAAGGAGACAAAAACAGCAAGAGTTTAAGTACAGAGTGCCTGAAGGGCAAAAAGTCCACAGATAGCTCCAGTGTACTCTATTTAGATCATACTTTTGGTCTCTTTTCTAAGAAGTCTGTGCCTAACTAATGTCAAAATAATTTTTCCTATTTTTTTCTAGCAGTGTTATACTTTAAAATTTTATGATTAGATCTGTTATCCACTTAAAATTAAATATGTATGTATGAATAGAAGTTAACTTGTTTTGCATGAGCATGAAGCTTTTTAGTACCATTTGATAAAGATTACCTTTTGCCTATTGGATTCCTTCTTTATCTTTATCAAATATAAGTTGACTCTATCTATATCTATATCTATGTATGTTAAGTGTGTGCACAAGTATATTTCTGGATTCTGTTTAGTTCCGTTGCTAGATTTGTCTATTTTAAAATCATATTGTTCTTTTTATTCAGCTCTATTGAGATACAAATAACAATAAAAGTATAGGATATTAAGTTTATAACATGATTATTCGATGTACATACACATTGTGAAGGGATTCTCTCCATTGAGTTAACGCGTCCATCATCTCACATGTTACCCTGAATATTTGATGTCATGCCCATGATACATTATAATTTGAAAGGGATTTCTACAGATATAAATAAGGTTACTAATCAATTGAATTTAGGTTAGCCAAAACAGGGGATAATTAGGATGGTTTTGACCTAATTACCTAGTCTAAAAGTAAGATACAAAGTAAGTCAAAGTTCAGAAGCAGGAGATATTCTCTTCTGATGTGAGGGAACAAATGCCTTATTGTAAAAAGGTCACATGGCAAGGATGGTGAGCACACACAGATACTATTAAATGTGGGATGAGGTGATGACTGAGAGGCTACCCACTAACAAATGTTGGATCTGAATATTGAGGTGATTTCAGCTTGGAAATTTCAGCTCGTAGACTATAGCCTAGTAATATTCAGACTGTAGTAATCCAGAGAGTTTGTGATATTAAATAAATTTATTGGCTATAACTAAATAAAAATTGCATATAATCAAAATTCCTAGAAATTATTTATTTCATATGAATATATCTTAGCAAATAACAATAATAAACATTTTCTATTCTTAATACATTGAATGAGAATTTGTTGAAAATGTTTTTTTAAACTATTTACCTTAGAATTGCAGTAAGGACTCTGTTAGGTATTTTGGTCAGTTAACTCACCAGTTTTTTATGCTTCCTTTGACTGTCTTGATTATCTTAATCTTTGTGCACTAATTATCCTATAATCTAAATTAAGGCCCAGCAATTCAGTAACACTTTTTCCTAGTAAGTAAGTAGCCCATCAATCATTTGACTTCTAAGCCCCACCAAAAGAAAAAAATATCTATTCTTAACCTACTTTCCTTGTTTTGCTCCACAAGGATATAAGAATTCTTACCTTTTACTGTTTTTTTTTTTGTAGTTGTTTTCTAGAAGATATTTCCTAAAAAGAAGGAAATGCACATCTTCATTGCCACACATCTAACATAAAACTTACTTTTATAGGCCATCATTCAGTGTACGGGGTTATTTAAGACATAGGTTTGTTAAGGATAAAGTTTACATCTAGTGGGCCACACATATGAAGCAGTAATTTCTTGAGAAGACTTGAATATCCTATATTAATTAACTAGCTTGAGGCTTCTAATTTAAGAGAGTTTAAACTTCTGAAGGCTCCCTTGTGTTCTCTAAGTCAGTACTTCAGCACAAGTTTAGCACTAGCTTCCTTTGGAAATCAAATGCATGTGAGATAAAGATTAAAGAGGAAAAGACAGTTCCATTCTCTTCCCTTTGTTTCTTTATTAATATTTGTCATTTCAACTCATAGTAATACCAATTTATATATATTTTATAATGTGGTTTAAATATTACAAATGAGCTACAACAGGCTTTTGTATGCTAATAGAAACCTCAAACATGAAACAAACCAATCATTTGTCCAATAGTGACCAGTCACCACAGAGAATATAATATAAAAGTTGTGGGGTTTGGTTTTTGCATAAAAATTAATAAAAAAGTTTTCCTGTACAATTTTGAACCAGTGTCACTTTTTTAGGCTCTTTTCACCCTATGCTGAAAGAGAACATCATCCCTAATATTGCTTTGCTCCTCTCTATTTTCTTTTGGATGAATAAACCTACCCTTTTTCAAATATGATTACCCTTTTCTTCAGGTTTTACTATTTCTGTGGAATCAGATCACCTTATCAAGTACAGCAGTTCAATAATAGCCTTCCTTAAATAGGTACATGAAGGTCAACTTGAGACTTCCTTCTCTACAGGGATCAAAAAAAGGCATGAAATGCCATTACAACCTAAATTCTGATAGTCTCTAACCAAGCGGAAGGTGTTTTTATAAATAAATCTAGGTTTATAACAGATGGCTTAGCACAAGCAGAAAGGGAATCAATAAGAAACATAAAAACAGTTATAAGTCTGTGAATATTAACAGCTTCATATTAAAGGGGTCATATGAATTTATAGCAACTGTAATATTATTTATTCAGAAGTCTTATTTTTAATAAAGAAAAGTTGTATTATTGTCATCTAGTTTATTCTTTCAGTACACACTTATCTCTAACATCTGTTTTCAGTCAATTGTAAACTAAAGCAAATTACAGATATGACTATAAATAAATGGCAATCTTATATATCTGCATATTTCATAAGCCTTTGAATATACCGATTATTGCTCTTGTAACTGTTAGAATGCAAACAGCTTTCAGCCTTACCACCTGCAATAGAATTTGTATAAAATGATCTTTATAATTTCCCAGATGGTAGGATAGTAAAGAAGTCTTTTGCACATGTTTATGAATTTTGATGTTTTACTTTTAAAATGGATGGAATTTTCTCTTTTCATCCAAAATCTTATTGCCAGTGAAATGCTTAATGATAGAAAATCTCTCCCTGAAAGTGAATTAGAATTCAATTATTTTCAATCTCATTTTAACTTAAGGGCTATGCTAAGCTTTAGGCAAAAATATGCCTTGGTAGATAGTCACATACTTCCACTGAACTGAATTTCATACTGAATTGACTTCTTTTGTTAAATCTATGAAGACAGTTGCAGACACACTCTATCTTTTCCATATTCTCTCATGTGTTCAGAAGGCTCCTTTAAATGATAAATTACTTTAGTGAAATTTGACTCTGTCTCTGAAAATGTCTATGACAGTATAACTCCATTGTGAAATATATGCAACTCAGGCTGTGGAGTCAAGGTTAAATGATTGGTCAGACCCATTGAAACACATTCTTAACAATCAGCCAGAGTCACACATTTCAGCTACAACATTATCCTACCTTTCTGCTCAACGGTCTCCTACGTTACTCAAGCATAAGAACTCAAAAGACTTTCTGTAATTTGGTGTCCATTACTTCTCTAAACTCATCTTCTACTTATTGATTTACTTCTGGCCACAATGGACTTCATAGTATTCCTGGGTTACACATGACATGTTATGCCTCAGATGTGCATTTATTGTTTCCTTTGCCTGTCATTTTCATCCCAGGCACATAATTAAGCACATGACTATATTCATCATCTTTCAGGCCTTAACTCGAATACTCAAATGTAACTTTCTCAGTGAGACCTTTCTTATTCACTAAGCTACCCAAATTATAATTTCTTCCTTACCATATTATTTATTCTTTTTGCTGCTTTAAAACTTCTCCCTCCCTTGCTCCCTCCCTCCCTCCTACTCCTTCTCTGTACGCCCCCCCGCCTAATTTTCATTTTCTGAAATTACTCTCCAGTCTGTTAATCACTCTTGCATTCTTTCACAAGTATACCTAAGGTACAAGGCACTCCAAATGACCTTCGAAATACAGGTCAATTTCAGTTTCTTATATTTCCCAGTTGTATGTATGATATCCGGGCTTTATTCATTTCCTGAATTTTATCTTTCCACCATGTCTCTCAGATGTATACAACATTACACTTACCTCTCTTGTTGATTGTGGTTTTATCTGAGAACACAGAGACTTGCATGCTTATATAAAGTTCATATTTTATAAACTCCAACTTGAATCAGGCATCCTCTTTATCATAAAAGTGTTTGAACATTAGGTAAGGTGTTTGAAGTGACCAGCGATAGATGAAACAGCATACTTCTAGATCCTCAGAATGCTCTAGTGGTCTCTCATAAACACCTATGGCAACTAGTGCAATTGTTCCAGAATATATAAAGAAATTCCAAAATTCAACAATAAAAAACAACTCAATTAAAAAATAGACATAGGATTTGAATAATCATTCACCAAACAAGATACACAAAGAGTCAGTAAGTTCATAAAATAGTCAGCATCACTAATTATTAGGGAAACTCAAATTAAAGCCACAGTTAAATATCACCTACACCCATTAGCATGGCTACTACAAAATCAACAACAACAGAAAATAACAAGTGTTGGCAAAAATGTGTAAAATTGGTTGAAATATAAAACAGTATAGTCACAATGGAAAATACTATGGAAGTTCTCAAGGAATTAAAAATAGAGCTATCCCATAGTCCCAAAGCATTGAAAGCATCATCTTGATATTTGTACACCCATTTTTATAGTAGTATTCTTCACAATAGCAACAAGGTGATGCAACCCAAATTTCAACAGATGAATAGATGAAGGAATAAACAAGAGATAGTATATCTTGGATACACTGGAATATTGTTCCTTTGTATAAAGGATAATAATTCTTACATATTCTACAACATGAATGAACTTTGAAACTATTATGCTCACAATCACAAAAAGACATTTACCATTATGCCTCCAATTATTTGAAGTATTTAGATAAGTCAAATTGATATAGACAGAAAGCAGAATTGTAATTGTCAGGAGCTGAGTGAGAAAGAGAATAAAGAACAGTTTAATGCGTATAGAGTTTTAATTTGCAAGGTGAAAAAAATTCTGGAGACTAATGGCACAATTTGAATGTACTTAATATCACTGAACTGTACACTTAAAAATGGTCAATAAGATGCTAAATTCTATGCTATGTCTATTTTTACATAATAAAAATTAAAAAAAAAATTAACTGGTTGCATACTTGAGATTTTTGAGTTCTGTCAGATTTGTAAATTCTTTTCCTTAAGAGAATGATCATTTACTTAATGTGAGAAAACTCCACCGCGATGACTAGGTAATTCTAGGGACCACTGTTAGAGAAAACAGGGCTAAAAAAATTGAAATGAGAGAAAGTAATCAGTTGATAGTGTTCACACATGGAATGTATAGTGTTTTACCTACAGAGTTCTTATTTAGATATGAAAGTAAATCTTCAGATATTTTACTATAAATAGATATGTACATAACCTAGAGAAGCTAAACAAGAAAGATACATAAACAGAGCTATCTAAGGTACTTTGGTAAATATCTTGATACCTCAATTTAAAAAAAAAGTGTATCCATCATGTTTATTGCACTACCTAGTACAGAGGAAGTGATGTTACGTGTCTGTGTGTGTGTGTGTGTGTGTGTGTGTGTGTGTGTATGAAATCTATGATTATGTGTAATGGTAGTAAGTCTCATATTTGTAATTATCATGTTCAAAATTAAATTTTAAATTCAGCTTGAATTTCTTAATAATTATAGCAGGAATTCAAAATTTATCATTATCAGGATCTCTTGCCATTATAAACTGTCAGAACCAGAAGCTTATGCAGACCCAAGAAAATGATGGAAAACGTAGTTTTAAATTTGTCGTATTTGCAGTGTGGTCCCTCCTAACCCTGATCTAGACAATACAATTAAATGAATCAGTACCGGATTGACAGTACCACCGCCATACACAGCTCAGTCACAGGGAATCTTCCAAAAAACAAGATGTCGCTATTCTCTGACATATCTCTCAGGTCCTCAGTTTCAGAAACTCCAAGACTCCTTCTCAGTTTTCAAAGATCCAAACTAGAATATAAAGATTGCCTTCTTCCATTCTCTAAACAATAAACTTTGTTTTATAAATCTTTTGGAACATCAGTTGGTCTTTTAAAAGGCCTTGATGTTCTAAACAACAAAGCCAGTGTATATAAAAACAGCTCTGACTCATAATCCTCTTTAAAGCAGAAAAACAAATTAAATCAAAATTCAGCAAACAGACAAAACACATTTTCCTTTCATCTAAGTATACTGAATGTATCTTAATCAATTTTATGGATTAAGTCCTTTTACCTCAATATAATTAATGAGAAGAAACACAGTGAGATAATGTGGTGACACCAGCTGATTTAAAAAATTTGCTATTTGCAAATTTCTTAACAAAATGTTCCTTCCTTTCTTTGGTAAATGATTGACAACTTTGAACTTGAATAGCTTTCTACTTGAAGCTGTTGCTAATCACTAATAAAATAAATGCATATTGTAGATGAGAATTTAAAGATATTGTCTTAGCTAAAGTGGTCAACTCATAAATGAAAGATGACATTTCCACCAAAGATATAAAAGATCATAGTTTGGAGTGCAAGATTTAGTGGAAAAAATGTTGCATAGAGTTTTTATCTCCTTCATCACATTAGAGAAAGATTATATTCTGGCCTAATCATTGAATTTTTATAAATGTCAGCCTTGTGATAAAATCTAGTTGGCATCCTTTACTTAAATGAAAACACTGTGAGGTCTCTGAGTATAAATGCTAGTTAGTACCGTATGAAGACTTAAGTTCCGGGTAAACTAACAGGTTAGTCCTACCTTATTTTTTCATCTGATGAAGATAAATTAAGAGAGTCCAAGAAACAGCTCCCTAAGTGAATAATTAGACAGAAATATGTCAAAACATTTTGTTCTTGTTGTTAGCTTCAAGTTTTAGGATAGATTTAAAACCCATTGAAACTTCTTGAAAATAACCTAATGCTTGGTAATACAGCAGACAAGATTGGAAGGAGACTAGTCTCTCAAAAATAACAAACAATAAGGTTGAGGTATTACTTTTACCATATTGAAAAAATAGATATTTCTCTCTGTTTGCTGAAACTGCAATTTTTTTGTTGATGTATGTTTTGAGACCTTTAGGAAGTACATAATGTGACATATTTTCTTTACACATGGAAGCATGAATTACAATCAGCAACAAACCTGTTCCATGTACCCTCTCAGAGTCAATGAGTGAGTTACAATTCCATAGCAGATGCATTACACTATGCATCAATCTGAACATCAGATTCTTAAAAAGGTATGAGTTATTATAAAGGTAGGATCTATAAAAAAATATACAAAAGTCAATGCATCAAGTGTAATTTTAAATAGAAACATGAATTAAAAACCATTTTAAATATACACTTTAAAGTTGGTATATTCTTTAAGTCAATATGGAAGTGGGGAAATGGTTTGGAAGAATTATTTTCTAGGTCTTTATATGATGAGTAGTAAGCAAAGTATACTACATGATTTAAGTTTATTCTTAATGTAAAGCATCATAAATTTTTGATATATTTTAAATATAGAGAATAAAAGTGTTTGTGTCATGCAGTTTTATATCTAGTCACAACAAAAATAAGAAAGTTTTAATATATGAATCCTAGTTGAATAACCTCAAATAAAACTACCTACAATCATAAGTCCAAAATTTAGAAATTCTTGGATTGTTAGATGATTGATTAAATTGTTTTCTTAATAGTTTGTTGAAAACCTCAGTAATTTCTGATACTAACCTGATCAATTATTTGAAATTCCTTGACAATTTATGTATGGATTAATTTGAATTTATTCTGAAACAGATTGCTGATATAATGTTTAATTTCTCCATATGATTACTACTATAAATCTAAAAGTGGAATTTCTTAGTAGAATAAAATCTCGACCTCCTTTCCTTGGTTTCCTTCAAAAGTTTGCATCAAACATATGTATGTTGCCAGCTTTTAAGTTTGTGTCTGAAGGACCAAAATGAGAGGAACACTGGAGAGATCTGTTTTAGGTGAATTCGTAGAAGTTTTTTGTGACCTTGTTAAGGACTACTTCTATTTTCTGGATTCTTCATGCTTTCTACTTTGGTAATTAGCACAGCATTGTATTTAAACACAGGGAAGTGGCAGATATTTTAGCATTTATTCTGTAGTCACATATGAAGGTGAGACAGAGAAGCTTCCAAGTAAGTTGATGCGAGTCTGGTGCTACTATACACACCAAGAGAATCTGAAATGAACTTTATTACTCACACAAGGAAAACCTGTGAGGAGTATGGCCAGTGTAAGTAGGGACAGTTTGGTTTGAGTGGGATAGAGATGGTGTACCTGGGAAGTTTCTCTCTGTGTGTGAGTCTGCGTGTGAGCGGTTCATGAGGTTTGACTTTCCAACCAGAACAGAGGGAGGGAGTCCAGGGCCTTTCTTATGAGCGTGCCCATAGGGCCAAGGAACTACCACATGAAGTACCACATCATGAAGTACCACAAACTGGTTGGCTTGTAAACTGGGAATTTCTTTATGAGTTGGTATCTGGCAACAGCTTGACAGCGTGAGAGCCCATTTTTTGGTTTATGTTGGTGACTTCACTATGTAGAAGGAGTAGGGAGATTCACATTAAATCCATCCATGAGGGCTCTGCCCTCAGTTCTTAAATACCAGTCACAGGCCTCCTGATAGCCTTGGCTTTGGGGTTCAGAATTTCAGTGGATTAATTTTGGAAGCACACAAGCATTCAGCCTCAAGGGAAGAAGGAAAATAGGACTTGTAAGTTAATAGCTGTCAAATATCAAAAGTAGAGTTGGGTTATGGCATTAATATTAATAATATGTTAGGATGAAATTGCCAGCTATATATGGGAAGTAAGTAAAAATTATTTTGTCTGAAATGTCCTGTTTCCTGTCTGTAAATCACTAACTGTTTTCTATAAAATAAAGATGCTTCTAAGATCTCAAATTTATTAGCAAATTACTAATATAATTCAAAATCCAAATACATTAGGATGCAAAGTTCAAATATATTATGATGTCAAGAAAGAAGTATAGAAGTTAGAGGGAAATTGTTATTGATGTTGAAAAGCAAGAGGCCACCTTTTGGGATCTGAAAGTAGTCAAAAGTCAGGCGGGAGGAAATTGAGTCTAACTGAAATGAACATGAGAGGATTAAAATTCATTCAAATAACTGAGAAATGATGATTGGCATCAGGACACAGTGTGTTCAAGAATGTAGAAATTTGAGAATAAAAGAAATGGTAAGTTGCAATTTTTAATCATAGAATTCTGAAGGCAGGAAGTTTGTAGTTGTTATAAAAAGAAGTTAGAATAAGAATGGTTTATTCTTTATGCAGAAAAATTTAAATACTAAGTTTTCCTAAGGACAAATGATTATTCTACAGTTATTTTGTTTGTTTTAAAATCAGGGTTGAAAATGTGCAATTGTTTTTGCTCCATTTCCGTTAAGATTTACAGCAATCATCTTGTGTATGAATTTATTTCATGAATAAGCTAACAGAGTGCTCTAAGTTCTTGATTCTTAACCTAGATTTATGAATAAATTTGCCTTCAAACATAATTCAACATCATTTGAATTTTTTTTAGCAGGAACACGTTCTCTAATATCTGTCACCAGATGGAAGAATTAGTAAAACTCTTGACTTTTGTGGTTCTACCTGTGTGTCCTATTTTATGATGACCTCATTACTATGTAGTCATCATTAAAACTGGCCTTTCTTCACAAATATCAAAATGTATTTTCATATTAACTTTGCTTTAAATATATCAAATGTAGCCCAGGATTATATCATGACAGCTTGATTGTTGCAACTCTTTTTCCCTTTTAAATAGAGGTAACTAGTAATATCGGACAAAAGCCAAAATCATGTAATATTGGTCATGATTTAGGAACAAAAAATCTTGTATTTTAGTCAGCAGAAAATAAATGGAGACCATGAACTGAAATAATACAAAGTTCTAACTTTCATGTATTAGATTACTATAATGAGATAATGCATAAAAGATTATATTATGTTTTAATCAGTGGCTTTTGGGTTAGTCTGGTGCCAGACAAAATTACTCCATGATTTTCATATGTGCCAAGAGTGCAGGTTGTCACACTTTCAGGGATCACCATTAGAATAATTTGTACCTAATGTTAGCGCCAAACAGCAGAATTTTCAGTTTTTATCATTTTTTTCTTTAGCGTTGCTGATTTCCCTAAGAAATTATTTACAAGTATCAGAACTGTATCATAGCTTTCCCCCATGTTACATTCTGCTAAGGACCATAGTGACATAGTTCTTATTTCACCTCTTTTCTTTCTATAACTGGTGCTCTGCTATATTTGGTCCCAACCTATTTCTCGCCCAACTAACTCACTCTAAGCCAAAGCACTATATAAAAATAAATTGAAATCTCAGGAGTACTAGAAGGAAATCACAATGCTGTTACAAGTCCAGTGAATTCACATGTGTGACTCTTGTGTACAATCAGTATCATACTAACTTTACAGCTTATATTCATTATTTCCTTAATAGCAAACTGTCAATATTTCCCACACCATTTAATATTACTCAAAACATTATATTAATACCCACAAATTATTTTATGACAAAGAAATATAAGCTTTTTAACCATTCTTTGATAAGAAAAGTAAACCTTTTTTTTTTTAGGGCTACTATTACTAACCTTAAACTTTTTTCCAACTCTGATGATTTAAAAAATTCTACTTTAGGAAAAGGTAATATAACAGATGCAAATCCTGGGAAACATGTTGTTAGTTTATTACATTTGATAGCACTAGTTTTAATCCTAAAAATAAGTAAAATTAGAAATCAAGATGAGTGTAATTATTTTTCTCAGTGTCTAATTGTTGTACTGATTCTTATACCTTCCTGTGTATGAACAGTAGAAGATAGGAATTGGTTCTATATTGATACGTATCCACATACACAAATAACCCACCAACTCAAATGTACTGTTAGAATATCTGTTTATTCCTCTGACTACACTTATGTAAATATAAGATTTAACAGAAGGTTAGGAGTGACATATTTCTTACAAACAGAGGAAACTGTGTCCCACATTTCTATGTTTACATCAACTAGTGGCAGAATTCAGCTCTTCTACTTGCCATTCTAGAAGTTTTGTCATTATACCACCATGTGGAAGCCAAAGTTTTGGTTATATATGCAGATACTCAACCAACACCTAACACTTCAAAGTCTGGGGCTTTGACTCAAGTTTTTAAGAGTAAGTTGTTTTTATGAAATGTGTAAAGTAATCTGGCTTGTCTTTTCCCAAAGATTTCCACTGATTTTCATTCTGTTTGAAAAACTACAACATCTGGGCAGGAAAGTTTCAATGACAGATGTGAGACTAAACAGGCTTCTGAGAAAATCTCACATATTTCTCTTGGTATTTTTAATTATCATTTTTTTTTTTCAGAACTGTACTTCAAGTGAGAGTTTTAGTTCTGAAGGAGAATGTAGAAAGGTCAGTTTTGAGGTCACTATGCTGGAGTATATTCTTACAAAATATTTGCTTGTTGAAATTAAGGAGTTTGCAAAAAAGAAAGGATAAGATTGAGTAATTAAGCTGAAATTGTCATATTTCAAGTTTATTTAACCTAAGTTTTCAATTTTAAGATTTTAAAGTTTGCTTGAAGGAAAAATATAAAATCTCATTCAGGCTACTAGGATGAGGTGAAACTTAGTGTGAAAGTAATTTAAGAAAAGTGAAAAAGCAATAAAATTCCAGCTGTTTGGTTAGGAAAGGTTTATCAAAACTTTTTAAAGCTCAGTCAAACAAACAGCCAACATTTTTCATAGCGCTCACTGTGGCTCACAGAATTGAAAGTTATTTCTAATGTATATTATCCATTGAAGTGTGAAACCAATGCAAATATTCTCCTTCTTACATGCAATGATAAATGAAAAATATACCCTAATTGTCAAATGTTAAATATAGTGTATGGGTTAGCACTTCTTTCTTTTTTTTAATTGTATTTAACCATGCAATTATTTTGCTTAAGAGAGTACAATAAATAGATTCTATTAACTTTCCCTGGCCTTGGAGTTTGTAGACAAAAACTGTAGTTTTGGGTAGGGTATAACAGAAGACAAAGGGTGAGACACAGCTGTCTACACTGTGCAAAATCCATATTTTAATGAAATTTATTGTTCTGATTATACAAAATTATACATATGTATTTTTCAGTCAACTTTAAAAAAAATCAAATATTTTAGAGAACAAATTATGTCCTGTCTACTCAGAAAGTCCCCGTATAGACAAGGAAAGATGGAGATTGCTGCCGTATCAATTATTTTGATGAGTTTGGATGGGTGCTGATGGTATGACTATAGACAGTATTGAGTATTTTGAATAGAGGGAGAGAAAGAAAACATTGTAAGACTATTCAGTTGATAAGGAAATTGTTTTGGAGAGGTCTACTTACTTTTTTTATGCTTACATATAAGAAGATATAGCTTGAACTGACATTTCGCTTGTAAATTAAAAAAAAAATAGCCAAAATTCACATTAAGTAGTAATAAAGTGTTTATGGTGTCACTACAGTTATTTACTCTGGATTCAGAGTGGCATAAATTCATGTTATCATAATTGATTCAATCAGTGATCAAAAAGAGAAAAACAGATAGCAATACTAAAATTACACACACACCAGCACATAGGTGAAATATTCAAAATAGAGGTTTTCCATTGTTAAGTTCAGAGAGAGAAAATCAAATAATTTCATTTAAAGATTTTAATACCAATATGCTTTGGCAAGTGGATTCATTTGCATTTGCTTCCAAAAAGTAAGGGAGACAAAATTTGTCACAGAACCGAAATTATTGAGAAAATCTGAAGTCAGTATGTCTTTTCCATGTTAAGACTAAGCGCCAAGGCTCTCAGAGTCATTTGTTTGAACCAAATGCTTATAGGTATATGTGTGTGCATGACTGTATATTGAGTGTGATTTAAAATTTTCTGTGTAATTTACAATGCCTCCTATTGATTTAGACACAAAAGTCTTCACCATAAGTCTGTGCACTATTCGCATATGTTAAATACACATATCTATTCACAAAGTTTTATAACATTCCATTTGATTGTACCTTACAAAATAAATAAATCTTTAGATTAAACTCCAGTATCATTGGGATTATGTACAATTAGCCAGCATGCAAATTTTCACAGTTTGAGAGGTGGATAGCACAATGTATTCTTCACTAGACCATCTTACGGGGTCGGTCAAAGATAGGCATTTAGAACTTGCTTATCCAAATCTCAATCAGAGATTGGCTTGCTTTTATAGAAAAACAAATCACCTTAGGTGAGGTGCAAAGAGTTGAATTGTAGCACTTGATTGTTATATAGAAAAGTCAATGACAACAAATTTACCAGGTAAGAGAGTCAAGTGTAGGGTATTATTTAAAATACCAAATAAGGTATTGAGAGCAACAACAGCTTTGGGCCACTTTTTTTTTTTAATAAAAAATGTATTATGGTTGACATCTCTAAAAAAAGGGGAGTAACTTTGTTATCAATTCAAAAATCACTTTAAAAATGAAACACTGCTCACTTAACCTTTCCAAAACATATATAATAGAGAGGACATCTATTTTTAAGAGATTTTTGTGAAATATAAGCTTTAAAGTTACAGCTGTGAAAATGCCAACCTGAAATGTTGGATTAAATGACTTAGCCAAACAATATAGTTTGACAGCCTTTCTCTTTGTGACACCAGATGTACAACTTAGCATTCAAATCTCCAAACAGGATCAAAAGAGTAATGAAAAATGTGAATTCCTTTCTTGGGATTATTTATTCTGGACAAGTAACATCAGTGATATTCAATAACTACTTGATTTATTGGAGTATAGTGTACGCTAGTGGTTTTAAAATTAGTAGCAGAGGAATCTGGCAAGATGGCAGGAGAAAAGATGTGGCTTTACCTCCTTCACAAGTATACAATAAAATAATATTGGCTTAAAAGTAACTCTCTAAAGGATGGCTGGAGGACCATAACTTTCTCAAGGAAAAGTGATGTGACAGAGAGGGCAGGAAAAACTCAATGTCATTTTTCTTGGAATGTTACCAGGTAAACACAAGCCATGAGAGGGAGGGGCAGCTGCTGCAGAGCCTTCTTCACGGGTGGCTAATAGGCTCGTGTCCATAATGAGGACAAGAACATTGCGGCTGCATTGGAGAGGGGGTTCACAGCAAGGAAAGGAAACCAGAGGGATCTACAACAGAGAGGATTTATTTATCGACAGTAGGACCTGAGGGAGTGAGATGGCAAAGGAAGCGGATGAACTCCAAAGCAGGAGATGTCACGCTGCTGTAAGTCAACCAAGGAATAGGGGCTACCGGCTGAAACACCTGCCTCCCTGCTACGGGACATGCTTGAGGCCATCAAACAGCCCTAGGCACAGCAGGCTTAGCGCTCACGTAAGAAGGGGACTGGCAGTTTGAGCCCGTGACCTTAACTATGGGCAGCTGGAACTCAAGCAGGTAGGGTAGACCTGGGTAGAAAAACTTGATATGAGTGGAAAGAGGTCTGTGTCCTGTGTTCCTACACACAAGATGCTCCTTTCTACAAATGACTTCTCTTTTATGGAAACACCCATCCCATGACTCCTGGGGTCATTGCTAATATTCAATGCTTGTTGTCTCTAATCAGAGTTGAAGGCACCGAGACCCAGGCGACAGACTGGCATTGCATGTTAGGGAGAAGCTCAGTGCATGAAACCGTTGAGAACACACTCAGGTTTCAGCTCTTGCAAAACCCAGTGGCCTCCCAATGCTACAACTCTGAGATATGGCCAAGAGAGGGTTGATAGAGAGGCAGTCTTTTATGAACTACAAGTAGACCCTACGAGGCGCACACCCCTCACCATTGCAATTTTCTGTAGTTCAATGCCACAGTTTCCAGATCACTTTGCTCTAGTCTGTGCCCGTGGGGAAACTCCTGCTTGCCGAAATTACAAACCCGAGCTGGATCACAGCTGGTAATATCAGTGCTAACCTGGAGAATATTGGGGAAACTCTGACTGAAAAATACCTTAAGGGTGGAGGTCATTGCAGATCTTCCCTCCCCCATTGGGTACCTGCAACCCCTTAGGAGACCTGAACTCTGGGTACTAGACTAGCAGCAGCCTCTCAGCATCCTGCAGCCCTGGATCCTACCCCCTGACAGCTCTGGAGCGCCAGTTATCCAAATAGGTGCAGAGGTGACCGTCTATAAAGCAGCAGACACCCTGGGTTCTGGGCAGGAATTCCTGTAACCTGTGATCTTAATATAAGGTGAACACATCAAGTTCAGGAAAGAAAACTGTTTAGCTCAACCCATAAAAACTAAAAATAAAGAAAGAGAAAAATATCAGAAATGAAAAAAAAATTGGGGGGAAAAAAATCTAAATCCAGCAGAACTAGGTAACTTACTTGAAGAAGATTTTAAAGGAATAGTTCCAATTATGTTTTTTTGAAATAAAAGGAAAGAATAATAAAATGATAGTGATGATTATGAAGTTATATTAATAGTAATTGTTAATATTTTATGGCACATTTGCTATGTCTCAAGAATTATCTTAAACATTTATATGAATACATGTATTCCTTACATCACCCTATAACAAAAGTTGTATTATTTTGTTCATTTAACGGATGAGGAAACAAAAACATAGAGAAGTTAAATAACTCACTGAAGGTTACATAGCAAAATCTCCAAGATAATATATTTGACTTCTCATGGACATAAGAAAAATGTTGCTGTAAGAAGTTTGAGTCAGTGACTCAAGAGATCGTTCACTCTGATAGCGACAACATGCACATGATATAGGGTAATATAGAGTAAAATTAATGAATATGTTAGGTGCTTAAGCAGTAATATGAGGTATACTATGAAGTATCACAGAGGAATGGAGTGGATGTTAGGTATTATGGGCTAGCTGGTAATGTCTACAACTAAGGGAATAAAGCCTGAGACTTTGGTTAATGATCACTAAGAGGGAGTATAGTGCAAGTATATAGCTAAATGTTGAGAATGTCAAAGACAGAGAAAAATAATCACCTGGAAACAATAAAAGAGAGCAAGAGGATACCAGTCTTGCTGGCAGATTAAGATATATGGCACATGGAAAAAGATAGCTTGGTATGGAAAGGACGGAAGGAAATCATGTATTCAGAGGGGGGTAATATTTCTTTTAAGTAACAGATGTAAAGGGGGAAATCAGAAATGAGTTTGAGAATATATGGAGCTTGATTGCAGAGAACAAAATGGAACAGGTTGGGGACAGAAGATTGTAATCAACTAAGTTCAAGAACTGGACAAATGGGTATGAGAGTTCAGAAGCTAATGGGGGAGCAGAGAGGTTTTTCATTCTGTTGTGAGTGATAAGAAAGACATGACATCTGGTGGATTTCATCTTGCTTTTCTATTTATGTGGGTGGCCATTTTAAGGCCTGTCAACTAGAGGGTATTGTCCTGGATAATATGAGTTATGGGTGTAATTGTTTGTATGCTTTCTGGTGGAGAGGCATATCTTAATATGGCGAAAAGTACTTTTGTATGAAATAACTCCCTTTACCTTCTCCCTACCAATAGTTCTGACTTTTATTCTTTTTAAATCATACAAAGAATATTAGATAAATATGAGTTCAGAAGTTTCCAGGATAATCATGTGATCTAGTTGATCTTTAGCTTTTTCAGATAATGACATAAAAGCTAATGCTATTATTTAATAGAAATAGAATAAGTAATTTCTCCAAAAACCCTAATTTCTGCACCTGCAAGTCTACTTCTTTTATTGTATGTCTGGCTGTTTCTTGGTCCTATTATATTGATTCTTTGGTATCTAACCTGGGACTGAATCAGAATATATTGATTTATTTTACTAATTATACTAACAGTGAATAGATTATGTAGTAAATAAAGAAAATTTACTAATACTGTGTATTAAAAAGGGATCATACAAAGTATTTGCTAAAACAGCATGAAAATTTGCTTTTAATCAAACTTTATAGATATTTCAGTTTTATGATGACTACTCTCTTATTAAAAATGGAGGTAGGAAGGAGAAAGATTTTCAAGGATATTTGAGGGAGTGCTTATTTATCTTAAAAATTATTTTTGAAACTTGAAAGTGCAGCAATGCAGTGAAGCTTGCATGGCGAGAATCACTTCTCACAATGTACAAACTGTGAAAGTAACACATTACATTAAAATAGGCATCTCTGAGCTAAGCACGTAAACATGAGAAAGAGAGTCTTTGCAAAAACAGTAATTCCCTAGGGATTCGGAGACAGCTACTTTTAGCTGGTAATATTCTATATTCTTAAAGTTTCATCATCTCCAGGTCCCCCTTACTGCCATTAAATAATGGAAACAATGCTGAAAACTTTGAAAACAGATTTTTAGAATTGTGGTTATATATTATTTGGGAGTGCTGGCAGTAGTGGAGTTTGGCACTGACTATTCTATAAAATGCAACCATCCAAAGAACTGAGGATTTGTTATGAAAATAATGTGGATCCTGTAATAAGAACATTTCCATCAGGGGCATATTAAATGAGTTCTCTCCCCCAAAATTAAAAACTCAAGTGAAATGGACTTGAACAAAAATTGAGGCAGAGAAAGGAAAAGGGTTTTATTTTTTAAATAATTGCAGGAATTATTTAAAAAAATGCAAGTGAACTTATTTGTCTGCTTATTAAAATAAAGCATGTTTCTTATTAAAATATATACAGAAAGTCCAGAAAATATAATTGTTACTGGGCGAAGGGTCTAAAAATTGTCATTAGGTCAGCATCTCTCTCATTGTTTCTGGGTAAGGCCACCTGGTGCCATAGATATAAACAAAAGGGCTTTTAGTGCAGCAAAAAAGAAAAAAAAATCTAACCAACAGGTTAGAGGAGGTCGGAGAACTGGCAGGTTATAGGAAGTGGGTGAAGGTCCAGTTATCCACCATGATCCTGGGAGGAGCTGCAGCTACAAGGGCTGGCAATGCGCAGCAAAACCAGCTGCATCTTCAGCGGGTCTGCAACACCCACAAGCCAACTTTTTCCAAATCCTTCCAGCACTGGGGTAGCTGAGTGAGACAGAAACCTGATGCTGTTGAGGTGACCCTCTAGTCCCCGCCTGGGGTGAGGGTGAAGCGTCACCACCCGGCTGGCAAGCTGCCTTCTGTAGCAGTTCCAGTGAAAGAGAGCAAGCTCACATGCATGGTTCCCATTTAAGGGCTCACAGAATGGCCGCTAGGTTCCAGACCCTCGCCGGCAGCCCCCTCCCAGGACCTGGGGGCAGAGTTCAGGCTATAACACTGTGTTCAGCATCACTTCTGGGCCTCAGGAGTTGGCGTTTGGTCCTGAGTTTAGCTGAGCTGCATTTCCCCACATTTGGGGTAGGGGACAGGGGAAGCATGGGGTTTGCACCCAGCGGTGGAAGCTGCACCACTTGTTTTGAGGGTCCAAGGCGACAGAACTGTGCCATCACAATGATGAAAATACAGTGATCCATAATCCTATAACAAGAGATGAGATATTAATATTGATGTGTACTAACTTCAGGAATGTTGGTGTGTTATCTCTATAAGGGTATATGCGTTGTATACTTTAAATGACTGTATGTAATATGAACATCTGAATAGATTTCTAAGTGCAGATTTCATATATACTTTGAAAATTCTAATTTTAAAATTACCTACAAATTAAAATCTACAAATTAAATTACATATGTGTTTTGACAATGTACCACATAAAATGTTTAATTTAGCAAATTTAGCTTCCTCTTCTTTGTTAGTAGTCTAAAATGAATATTAAAATATTTTATGAAATATTTTACATTATTTAATAATCATGAATAGTATTCTATGTATAATTCATTTCATTATTCAGTATTTCCATTGAATAACTTATTTGTCCCAATTCTTTTCCTGGTTAATTTAATGATTAGAACTATTTCATTACAATTCTATCTTCAATTAGTAATTTTAGAAATATAAAAGAAATGTTATATTTATAAAGTTTTATGTATGAATTATTTTCAGTGGTCTTGACCAAAACCAAAATTCATTTTGGTCTAAAATTTGTAGGTGAGGCTTACTTTTTCAACTCTAAAAATTCATAAGTTGTTGCTCCATTTCCTTCTGGCATTAGTGCTAAAAAATAGGTCTAAAGATAACCTTTTTATCCTTTGAAATAACGCTTTTGCTTCCTATTAGAAAATAATTTAAAAAAATAGTCAATAAGGTTCTTTTTCATTCTTCCCTGCCTCATCTTCAAGTCTAATAACAAGCAACTGTGACATTTTCAGTGTGGGTCACAGGCCATAAAGAATCCAACCAAACAGGCGGCAATAAATATGAGTCTCCCATTATACATCTCATTCCTTGAAGGCAAAACATATAACCTATACAAAAACAGAAGAAGCTTATTGTATAGCTTATGTTGTAAGGCTTAAATTTAAGGATCCATAACATGTGTTACTTTGGTACTTGATAATATTGGAAGGACCTCCAAAGACCCAACCACAAGTTGTCCTTCCCACACTGCTCTTGAAGATAAGGTCCTCTAGGCAACCAACCCTCATTATCAAATGATCAAGGCAGAGTTACTTCTGATCGCTGAGAAACTGGTTTCTGTTCCTAGGTAGCCCATTGCAGTTATTCAAGCAGACAAAACACATCTTCCCATGGGAACCAGAGAGGACCTCGCCCTTTGAGAACTGCAAAGCTTGGCTCCCACAGTTCCTATGTGTTCTCTCTTTTTGTAAGTATAACCCTGGTCATGCCTGGTGGGGTGGTGGATCTTCTCCCCCAGAGTCTGAGAATGTATGGATAATAAATGCTACTGATGATACTTTTTCACTGTCAGGTTCTATGTGTTTGGTCATTCACCATAATTCTCCCTTATCAATTCTGTGAATAAGATTTGCTTAAAAGTTGACCACTCCTATAAGGTAACATACTTTTCAGGATTGACTACTTGTTTATCTCTTCTTCAGAAGTTTTTTTTCTTTCTTTGTTTATTTTAAAAGATTTATTTTCATTTATTTACACATACAAGAACTGGGGTGTAGGCCAGAGGTGCAGGGGGGTGAGAGGATTCACCAGAGACAGAATGGAGAGCAGAACAGGCAGATCTACTGAAATACACTTCTGAGGGAGCAGCTGGCGAGGCAGGAGAGGTCTGCTGCACCATGTGGGTTAGCTCACAGGCTGGGGATCAAATTCATGCCACGGTGGCTGGCAATAGCTTCATATCGCTGAGACTAACCCCTGCATCACCAGGGAGGCCCCATCTTCTTCAGAGTTTTTTAATGAATGTGATGATTTCCTTGAATTTCTTTGTTTATTATTTTTTGTCTTCTAAATCCCCCTTTATTGTAATCATTTATTAAAAAATATTTTCATTAAGATATAATTGGTATATAATGTTATAATAGATTCAAGTATACAACATGATTCAATATTTGTATATATTGGAAAATGATTACCATATTAAATCCATTTAACATTCATCCCAATTGGTACATTTTTTTCTTGTGATGAGGACTTTGAAGAGCTATTCTCTTAGCAACTTTTAAGTATGCAAGATAGCATTATTAACTATATAATCACCATGCTGTGCATTATATTCCCAGGATTTAAATTTTATTGAGATACTAGAGATATTTTTTTATACTCTAGATAATTTATTTTAGACTAGAGATAATTTTCAGGCACTTAAAAAACAGGAATTAATAAAAAAATCATATGCTTCTAGAAATATTGTGATAAAGACAAAGAAAATAACGATTAAAAAGACAAAAAGAAAAACCATGATAAGTGAGACAGCAATGAATGTTACAGAGAAGGGAGATAACTGGAGATGACAGTTAGCATTTTAGCAGAGTGATGTTACATTTCTGACCTAGAAAGGGAAAGGAAAAAAACCACATGGATATCTAAGAAAATAGGATTCCAGGCAGAGGGAACAGCAAGTACAAAGTCCTGGAAGTGAAAGAATCCAGCTTTTCATCTTGAGTGAATTCAATTATTAGTTTGATCTCTATTTTTATGCTTCAAAGCATCATACATAGGTTTAATCTTTTCTCTCTACTTTCTTTTTTTTCTCCAGATCTGTGGATAACTTCTGCCCATGAATTGTCAAGGGTAGAGGACTGTATTTCAGATAAATTCATTAACCCTCTCCCCTCCTTGTTCCCTCACGATAGGCAAAAATGTATTCTATTCTTCTACAGAGAAGGCGAAGTATTTAAGGATTTATAATTTCCTTGAGAATATAGAAACATCATAAAAATGAGAAACATTCTTGCCAGTATTTCCAAAAACATAGCTCAAAATTAGAATATCTCATAGATGTTGATTTTAATATCTTCTCTTGCAAACACCATTAACAGAAATTAATTCTTAAGGATCAATTAAACTTTGTCTCTTGTACAAGTTGCTTGGTGCAAAATGTCTTTATTTGACAGACCAAAGGTAACCATAGCATTATAGCTTAGCATAATTTATGAAAAACAAATCAGTTTAAAAACCCATCAACTGAGTTAACCATATTTCATGCCAATAGTCTAGGTAATTAATATACTATAAATTTACAGAAATTGCTTTTATTTCATTCATTCATGTTCATCCCAGTATATTTTCTCATTCTCATTTATTTGCTTGGTAATTTGTTTTGCTTTCTTAAAGTATCTTTAATCAGATCTAAAATGAGGTAGGGCATGTTTATGTATACTAAATATATTCCTGATGTTTACTGGACACAGCATTAATTCTTAAAAGTTTTGGAAGTTTCCTTGTGTTATTTACAATGGCATATTAAATTTTCTTGTTAATCTCTATTATCTGGATTTTTATGTCAGCTTTTTTCTACTTATACATAAATTTATTTTGAATAACCCCTTGGTCCACAAAACTTATTTCCTTTGACCACATAAACTCTTGATGTTAAGGAGAGTAAACAAACAAAAACAAAGAACACCGCTAAATTTGAATTTCAATTAAATAAAGTACACTTTAAAGATTTAAATGTATATTGGTTATTTCATTGACATGCTTATGCTGTAGAAATTCCCTTTGTTTCAATTTGAATTTATATCTGATTGGTTTTTTTATTTACCAAATCTGCCTACCCTAGGAGATGAACCAAACTGAGCTATAATAAATGTAAATCATTAAAAAAAATTAAAATAAGGGGCCACCCTGGTGCCCTGTGGATTAAGTCTTGGTGCTATCACCCCCTACAACCTGAGTTCCCTCCACAGGAAACTAAGCACATATCTTGCAGCAGACTTTGCCTGTCTCGCTGGCTGCTCCCCTTAGCAGTGGATTTCAGTAAGTCCACATGTCCTCCTCCTCACTGTCTCTGGTGAATTCTCTTGCCCGCTGCACTTCTGGCTCACACCCCAGGTCTTCTACACACACAAAAAAATTAGAAATCAATTTAAGTAATAGAAACCTACTTTTTAAAAATGCCAATAAGATGTGCATGTGTACACTCTCTTTCTTTCTTTTATAAAATGTTCTATATATTTGAACCGCAGGATGTTGGGGCCATTTAATTTATATCATGACTCATAAAGTAATGTTATGTTAGAAAACTTAGGATGGTAAGTTTATATGAGGTGAAAATCAGTTTAAACTTCTAGAAAATAGAACTTCCACTTTTAGGTTGTATGAAATAACTAAAGAAATATGTCATTCCCACTAAAAGGAACTTAAAAAGCCCAAACTCTTCCATTGGAGTCATCTGTTTAAGGATATCAGAGATCTACTAGAGCAGTGTAGCCCAGCATGGCTAAACTTCTAGAGCAGGGAGACCTCTGTATAAATGAGCTGAAGTTCTATAGCTGGTTATCCAGGGACACATTAAGAGTCACAAAAAAAAAGTTATAGTTGAATTTGAATATTCAAAGACAAGAGGCTGAAAATCCAGATTTTTCACAGTCAGATGATTGTTGGTGGTAAGGAAATAATACAGTGAAGATTTTGGTATTTACATGGGACTGTGAAGATAAAGCTGGGAAATTAATGCTTCATATTAATTAACAGTTAAGGTTGATATTGCTCATCTGAAATACCCATTGTCAAATTAAATAAATAAATAAATAAATATTTTAATTAATTGAAAGCAATTTTACTGACCCATAGGAATTTGCTACGATTGAGTTCATTAAACATTCCCACCCCAAAAAAAATTCATATGTTGCCGAAGAATAAGTAACATGAGAGGTGCAGACAGCAGCACCTTCATAAATATCAATGTCTATCTGATATCTAAATGTGAATTTAAAATCCAAGGACACTTGGGGTTGAGTTAATAAGAATTTATTAAAACTACATAAAATTTACATTTATATTGTTCATAGGAAGAATTCTAATTTAAGAATAGAATGAAAATGTGTGAAAAGTACAGAAAATGGTATAAAGACATGGGTCATGAGGAAAAGTTCTCACATATGAGTAACTGGAAACTCAGAAGGAAAATCGAGAAAAATAAGAGGACAAAATAAATATTGTTTCAAACACTGGGTAAAGATTTTCAAATACTTGATAAGTAAATTTTGTAAAACCCAAACAAAATAAATGTATAAGACACCACCTATAAGTCCTTCATAGCTAAATTGTTGATGAAGTTAAAAAGAAAAACTTCAAAACTGTTGGTGAAAAAATTCACTAGTTTCAAACAGTGGTAATAAAAATCTGCCAATCTAGAGTCTACAACTAGTATTGACCTCAAGCAAATAAACAAGCAGTCAGTTAGTTCACCAGCAAGATGGGTTTATTTAGAAACATCAACAAAAACAACCCAAATTTACTTCATGGGCACACTTTGTCAAAACAAAACAAAACAAAAAAAAAGAGATGTCTTATATAAAGTTGAAGGGGGCTTTTTATTAACAAGTGCATCAGAGAAGACTGAGAATTTGAAGTATAGTGACTTTTTATTTGCTCATTGTGGCATTCTTTCACTGACAGGCTATTATAGGACAAGGAGTCCCCTCAGTCCGATTGTGCCGTAAAGCAGCATTACTTCCTGTTGGTGATGCAAAATCTCTCTCTTCTGGTTGGATTCTGTGGTGTGCGGTGAGTGTACATATGTGAGAACTCTCTTCTAGCCTCCAGCCTCATTTTGTTCTTTATTTATATTCAAAGGAGCAGCTTTGTTATAAAAAGGGAAGGGATTTAAAGGACTTGCACAGACACAAGCGGGCAGAAAGAGCTGCCCCTCAGAGGGACAGGATTGTTTTTTTTTTAAAGATTTATTTATGTATACATACAAGCTGGGGTAAGCCAGAGTCATGGGGTGGTGAGAGGGTTCACCAGATACAGAGTGGGGGGCAGAACAGGCAGATCAGAAATACACTGCTGAGGGGAGCAGCGGCTGAAGCAGGAGAGGTCTGCCGCACCATGTGGGATTCTCCCTGGCCGGGCCTTGAGCTCCACAGCGCAGCGCTCAACCGCTGTGCCACCAGGGAGGTCCTGGACAGGATTGTTAAAACAGAGGCCTGTGTGGTTGTGGTCGCAAGTGGGGAGCCTTGGGAGGAGAGCTGCCTCTGCTGCTTTGCAAAGGGAGAAGATCCAACCTCATTTAAATGAGGTTTTGTATGTAAATTTTCACATTAGAAAATGTTTTTCTTAAGTGGAGGTAAAATGACGACATTTTCATTTCTAAACAAAAAGCTTAGAGAACCGAATCTGACAGGAGGAAAATGATGTATACCATAGACAATATATGAAAGGACACAATATGGGCGAAATATAATTATTTTTTAAGTAAATGTTAATAAAATATGATAGAGTTTAAGGAGTGTAGAAATAAAATAGATCTATACTATTTATATCTATATATTATCGATTATTCACATCTATAGTACTTTACTAACAGGAGTCACAGACTATGTACTGGCACAAGGCTTAGATTTAATCAATAACACGTACTGTACAAAGCCACACAGTAACACAGTAGTACAGTAACACACTACTAACTTCTAAGGGAAAAATACAAAGGCAGAGTGTGGAACAATGGCAGGTAGACTTCCTGTCCTTCTTCCCCTGAGAGGCCACGCAGAGCACCGCCCCACGGCAGAGAAGGTTCTGTGGCATAGTACAGAGTTGCTGCCCAGGGAGGTCCATTAGAGATGTAGAGCTTAGAATTTTTCATTCGGAGCTTTTCATGTGGCCCTGCTTTACTCAACTACTAGCATCTCAGAAGGAAAGCAGATGTTTACTATAAATCACATTGTAGACACAGAGAAACAAGACATCAGTTAGGGGGCATTTCAGAAACTAAATTTCCAGATGCTATCCAAACAGACTTTTCTAAAGATAGCAGCACAAGTCTGGCATTGTTAACTCTTTCCTGCACAGTAATAGCACCTAAAGTGGGAAGGAGAAAAGAAGAAATTGACAAGCTGATTTTAAGTGTTATATGGTATCTTTAATGTTTTGAAAGGGCTATTTATTTTTGGAAATCTCTGTGGTAATAACTAAGGAATAAATGAGGATTGTGAACACTAAACATAATATATGAGAAAAGTATAATTATACGAAAATACATGATTGATCAAAAGAAGGTAAGAAATAGTAAATAAAGGGAAAAGATTAGTGCTATTAAGAGATAAACCAGAACAAGTTGGTAGATGGAACCAAAGTTATCACATACTTATGCAACAGTTCACCATGCCAGACTAAAATTAAATAAAATGAAATCCAACTATGTATAGTTTTAAGAACTACACTTTAAATACAAATTATAAAAGCAAAAGAATGGAAAATATACACTATATAAATGTTACAACCAATGAAAACTGATAATTTCAGGCAACAGTAATACTTAATAATCATAAATTTAATTGCTTCAAACACTGTATAGAAAAAACAAAATAAACACAGTATTAGAATAATATTCTTTATAATTACAAATGCCCAGGTATAATTCAATAAAATATTTGTAATATACACTGAAATCTATAAAATGCGATTAAGATAAATTTTAATAATATCTAAATGAATGAAGGAAGATAGCATGTTTATTGCTAAGAAGGTATAATATTGTAAAAATATAATCTTTCCCAAATTAATTTAGAAATTCACAGTAAGCTCAGTAAAGAATCTGGAAAAAAAGTCAAGATACTCTTATACTAAAAGAACCTAGAAGACTGTACTATGAAGCATTGGTCTCAGAGGAAGTCATAATTGTTGTTTATTATTAATTAAAACTATGATACACACATAAAACAATCAATGAAACACATTAGTGATATGGAGAGTGACTAAAATTGTGTTGTCACGTGATTAGGCAATGCTGTAGGGGAAGAATTGTCTTTTCATTGTGCTATTGCTTTAAGTCATTGGTCAAATGACTGGAACAGGGCGCATCAGAGCTTTCTGACATTCTGTTTTGCATCTGTTTGAAAAGTCATGCCACTTTTCATGAGTATCTCATTGTATGCATTCATTGAATTCGCTTTCAAATTAATATTGAATGAGGCAAAAAGATGTACTGGATATGTGTCCATTTTTTAAAAGATTTATTTACTTATGCATACAAGGATTTATTTATTTATGCATACAAGCTGGGGTATAGGCCAGAGGTGTGTGTGTGGGGGGGTGTGGGGAGAGGATTCACCAGAGACAGAGTGGGGAGCAGAACAGTCAGATTGACTGAAGTACACTGCTGAGGGGAACAGAGGGCCAGGCAGAAGAGGTCTGCTGCACCATGTGGGAATCTCCCTGGCCAGGTATGGAACTCATGCTGCTGTGGCTCTGGATAGCTTCATAGTGCTGCCTTTTAACCTGTGCCCCACAAGGGAGGCCTCATATGTATCCATTTTGTACTTTTGTAAGAGTCATGATATCTTTTCTAAGAAAATATTCTTTAACAGATAGCGTAGTAACTATGAAAACTGTGCTTGTGCTTTTGCGGTTACAACTGCAGATTAGTGATATGTCTGTCCCTTGTCCTTTTTATTATTACATAAAACCCAATGGGAGAATGAAAAAAAGGAATGTCAATTCTCCTGAAGATGACACCAGAAGATATGTATGTGTTCTCAATGAGAAGGTAAATAAAGGTTTAGGAAGAAACTCTGTACAATATGTGAAGCTTCAGATCTTAAAAAAAAAAAAAACAGAATTACAAAGGCAGGGTTGCACTGGGGGCTGCGTTTAGCCGTGGGTGCGTGAGCTATGGGATACTTTCTGAACCTTATTTGTTAACAACAACAGTGATAGAAGGAATGGAAAATACTTTGATATGCTATCAATGGTTGGCATAGTAACAGAAAATATTTGATTTTTGATTCAGGGTGGAGGAGAAATAAATTTGAACAGTCCTGTAGCTATGAGAGCAGTTAGTCTCGCAGCTCCGCCCCCTGACTTCCTGAACAGGGGTTGATGGGACCCAGGGGCAGAGCGAGGCACCTTGGGAAACTTTAAAAGAGCTAACAGCAGCCTCTGCTCGGGCTCTTTACGCAGTCGCACTCACAGCCTCGGGACTCTCTGCTTGGGCTTGGACCTGAATGGACAGCCGCCCTCCTGCTTCGGCCCTGGCCTCAGCTCAGATGACATTATCTGGGGTAGGAATAACTGCATCTGGCCATGTGCCAGACAGTACGTTTTCTTTTCCTGCTCTTTCTCCCCGTGCTCCCTTTCTTCATTCCCTTAAGGTTTCATTTCCTATGTTTTCCTTTCTGCGTTTGGGTCACATCCTGCATTCTGAGAGGTAATAGTGTGGATTCACCAGCCAGGGCATTCCTGGTCCCTCAGGTTTGCTCCATACTTATCTTTGGCTAAATAAAAAGACGTAAAAATGTTACTATAATGTATACTTACACATGTTCAGGTGTACAGGTATACAAGTATAAAAAAAGTGAGCACAACCTTATAAAGAATTTTACTGAGGGCCTCCCTGGTGGCGCAGCTGCCTAAGCGCTGCACTGTAGAGCTGATGGCAGCGGCAATGAGAGTTCGAGGCCCAGCCCAGGAGATTCCCACACGAGCGCGGCAGACCTCTCCTGTCTCACCCGCTGCTCCCCTCAGCAGTGTATTTCGGTCGATTTGCCTGTTCTGCTCCCCACTCTGTCTCTGGTGAACCCTCTCACCACCCACCCTTCTGGCTGGTACTGCAGCTTGTATGCATAAATAAAATCCTTAAAAAAAATATATATATATATATATATATATACATATATATACATATACGAATTTTACTGAGTCACTGAGAATTACTTCATCCTGAAACATTTCTCTGTTGCTCTCTCAGACAGACTTTTAAATCAGGTATGGAAAAGTAAATTAAAACAAAGAGATTAAAATTAGGCTGAAGGGAGAGTCTGGCAAGATGGCAGCAGAGGGAAGAGCTTGATCTTACCTCCTCCATGTACTTACTCGCAATTAAATTGCAGCGGAACAGAAGAGTCAGTAAAAGTTGCAAGATAAACAAATGCCTACAGCATACACCTGGAGCAGCAGTCTGGTAGAATGTCATAGGAAAACTTGAGTGTAGAAAAGTGTTTGTGTTGATGCTGGGGTGGTACAGCTCTGAAAGGGAGGAGCAGCTGCTCCAGGGAAGCTGGACTACTGTTGACTCAGGGGCATGTGCCCACACTAGGGACTGAAGACTGGCGCTGTGCTGGAGAAGGAGGCCCAGAGCTGGCATCCAGCGCAGAGTGCACTGTTAGCGAGCTGTTGGAGCTGGATTGCTGACTGGTGATTACTGGCTTGAGCCTAAGGCTCCCAACACAGAAAAGCTGGAGCTCAAACTGGCAGGGAGAGCCAGGTTGGATCACTTGCGCGTCCTCATAGAGGAGGCTATTATTTGCAGCCCAAGGCTGTGATATTCAGAACACCTGCCTTACCCCCACCCAGGGCCAAAACTAAGAGAGCAATTGAAAGCTCTCACTAACCAGAATTTAGGCACTTGGATTTTAACAACAGGAATAAGCACCCCAGAGTAAGGTTCTACAATGGAGAAGAGGGCAACTCCCTGTCTTCAGCTACAGGCACCCCCAGCAATGCAGCTAGCACTTAAATACAGCCTGGAGGTTTAACCTTGTATGAGATGACAAGAGCTGGCCCAGAGGAAGGAATCATGTCAATGGGAGATTTGGTTTCTAATTATAAAAGATGATTCTTAATGCATGAAATTATACACATATCATTTAATTATCTATATGATTGTATAATATATACCTAACTATATATAATTAAAATATGCAAATTAAAATGTTTTAAAATGATCCTTTGTATATATTATATAATAGATATAATTACACATAATTAAAATGTACTAAATGTAAATTTGTAAAATGAACTTTGAATGAGAACTAGTTATATTAGATTTTAACATATATTAATATTTACATGAATTAAAACAGTGATGTGTGCACATATACAAAACAGTTTTCAAGTAAATACAAATAGGGGAATTTCTTTGACAAACATCATAATTATGGAAAAATATGTTATCCAATGAATAATGTGACACAAGTTTGCTCCCTATAAAAAATTATCTCTACCTTCTTTCAGTAAAATAATGCTACTCAGTGCAAAGTAAAAATGCAAGTAATAAAAATAAGTGTAAGGTATAAGCGATGTATAGCACCTCTCTCTGAATGGGATACATTGAAAAATTGGGTACTTGAAATCATGAATGGTCCTGAACTATTTAGACACTTTGGTGTTTAATAACACCCATGTCTATGATAAAATCTAATTTATAAATTTGTCACAATTAGAGGTTAACAATAACTGGTCATAAAATAACAATTGTAACAACATGTTCTAATAATGGTTATGTGAATGTGATTTCAGACTTTTCTGTTATATGCGTAATGTGAGTTGTTCAGTCTACCTGAGTCTTAGTGATTACTCTATAAACAAACAATACAATCTACTTCTGAGTCACGTATGAAGATTAAATGAGGTAGAACATGAGAAGCATTTAGCAAAGTGACTACCACACAGCTTAGGTTAAACTCTGAGGGTTCTTCATATTTGAAACGTCCTGATCTTTTTAATGTCACAGAATTTGGGCCTTCTCCTGGAGGTATTCCCTGACCTAGTACATCATACCTTTTAAATACTTTTGACATTTGGCAGAAATCCTGAATAGAAATAAGTATGTATTTTTATTTCTTTAAAAATGCATTGAGGAAACATCAATTTACATCACTGTACATGATGTAAGAGAGTAGGTTCCCACACCAGCCCACCACCAAAAAAACCATCACCCTTTACCATAGACCATTGGGCCCTTTCTCCCTTCATTCCCACAGCCTCTCCCTCCCCCTCTAGTAACCTCAGTCCATTTTTACACCATCTGCTGTGCATCATAGTCATGTTTTATTGTGGATCACTGACAAAATTTGCATGAAACTGACATGTTCTGCTTTGATAAAGTCATAAACTGAGAGGGGCAAATTACCTGAAATAAAATCATGCAAAGCACAACATATTTTTTAAATATTTGTTCCTATTAATTTTCATCCAGTTAAAGTTGATTGTGGTGATTATATAATAGCTTTTTTTTAAAAAATAATTTAAACATTGGTAAATAAGAAAAGGAACATTCAAGATTTGACTTTTTAAAAATGCCTAAGTGTTCTTTTACTTGGAATACCATGTTTTGTTTATACATCTTGTAGCTGTGATTTATCCATCAAATTTTTCCAAGTCCTGTTTAGTAAGCCTTTTTCCTTTAAGTTACAGGACTCTTCTTTGTAACTAAATATTTTAAATCTGCATATAGGAATTTATTATGTACTCTAAAAATACATTCAATTTGAAAATAAAAGTATGCAGATGTATTTATAAGGACTCAGTAGCTAGCATTCTGCTTCCAAATAAATATGCAAAGAAAAATAGATCAAGCTACTCAATGTGGAGATGACAAAAGTGAGATGGAAATATATGAATCTCCTTACATATAAGAAGCTTCTGGGAGGAGAATATTCTTCTGCACTCTGGGAAGGAAATTACAGGCAGTGTGGCCAAGATGCAGCTCAGAAAGCAGTACTTTACTGGATTGTGCACATTTAGAAAACTTTTTGCTTTACCCCCTTTTTCATACCCCAGTGAACCTTCTGTCATTGCTAGATGACTAGCAATGGTGGCAGCTCACTTTAGTGGGAGCCTGATCTGGAAACACTCAGCGCTGGTGCTCAATGCTCAATGCTTCTTTCTAGCATAACCAAGCAGAATGAAGCTAAGGTCTAGATTTCTTTTCAGAAGGATAAATGATAATATTGGCAGTATGAATAGTGAAGATGTCAGTCTGAACCAAGTGGAAATATTGTGATTAAACTACATGAAAATTGAAGGAATTAAGAAATGATAAAGAGAAGGTAAAAGTGACATTTTTTTCCTGCATGGTCTTTTCTGATCATCTTAAATCTATGTTAAATTAACGTTGAGTGTTTGATGTTAATTGGGAAAAGGTCTCGGTTGTTATAGCTGCTAATATTTCCCCTGCTACTCTCTCCCTCTCTCTTAACTTTCTAGTATTTCAGTTGTAATTTTGTTAACATATTTTGCAGTTGTTCCACAGTCCTTGAAAATATGTTTTTTATGGTTCTAGAACTACATTTAAGTCTTTAATCCATCTTGAGTTAATTTTTTGATTAGTTTAAATCAGGAGTTCAATTCCATCCTTTTTTTATGTGAATATCCAGTTTTCCCAACACTAATTATTGAAAATTCTTATTTTCCCCACTAAGTATTCTTGGCTTTCTAGTCAAGTGTTAATTAACTGTATGCATGAATTTATTTCTGGACCCTCAATTCTATTTTATTGATATTCTTTCTGTTAATATCATACTGTTTTGATTACTATAGCTCCATAGTACAGTGTTTACATATAGACAAGTGATGACTCCAACTTTGTTATTATTTTTCAAGATTATTTTTGCTACTTGGGCTCTTTTGTAGCTCAATATTAATTTTAGGACTGCATTTTCTATTTCTATAAATAATGTCACCGGGATTGCATTGAATCTATCCACTGCTTTAGTGGTATGAATATTTTTATGTATTCAGCCTTTCAATATATAAAAGATACTTTTTATTTGTGAGTTTTTCAATTCCTTTCATCAATATCTCATAGCTTTCATTGCACAAAACTTCCATCTCCTTGGGTAAATTTATTGCTAAGTATTTTACTGTTTGTGATGCTGTTTTATTGTATAGGAGTGCAAATAATTTCATATGTTCATTTTGTATCCCAAAACTTTATTAGTTATAATTTATTTCTAGACTTCTTCAGTTCTAAGAATTTTTTAAATTATTTATACATACAAGCTGGGGTGCAGGCCAGAGGTATGTGTGGGGGAGTGAGAGGATTCACCAGAGACAGTGGGGAGCGGAACAGGCAGATCAACTGAGATACACTACTGAGGCAAGCAGCGGGCGAGACAGGAGAGGTCTGCTGCGCTGTTTGGGAAGCTCCCTGGTTGGGTATTGAACTTGTGCTGCAGTGGTTGCAGATAGCATCATAGGCTGAGACTTAACCCTTTGTGCCACCAGGGAGGCCCCTAAGAATTTTTTTGTGGATCTTTTTTTTTTTGTGTGTGTGTGGATTTTTGAGGTTTTTTTATGTAAGATCATCTCTCTTAGAAACAATTTTACTTCTTCCTTTAAATTTGGATGACTTTTTTCTTGCCATATTGCTGTAAATAGGAGACTGCTAATATTATGTTATTGGAAGAGGTGAAAATAAGCATCCTTTTCATATTCATAGTTTTAGAGGAAAAACTTTTCACTCTTGAGTATAATGTTACCTGTGGGTTTGCATATATTACCTTTATATATTGAGGTATGTTATTTCTAACCTAATTTGTTGAGAGGCTTTATCATGTGAGGGTGGTAGATTTTATCAAATGCTATGTCTGTGTCTCTTGAGATAATAGTATGATTTTTATCATTTCATGGGTGATGTGGTATATTATTTTTATGATTTGTGTATGTTGAACCAACCTTGTATTCCAAGGATTTATTCTACTTGCTTATGGTGGAATAAATAATGGTATGATCTTTTAAGCTGTTGTTGAATTCAGTGTGCTAGTATTCTGTTGAGAATTTTTTACCTACATTCATCAGGGGTATTGGTCTTATAGTGTCCTTCTCTGGCTTTGGTATCTGGGTAAGACTTACCTCATAAAATGAGTTTGGCAATGTGCCCCCTTTGTAATTTTTCAAGCAAAATTTAAGAAATATTGACACTACTTCTTTAAATATTTGGTAGAATGTACCAGTGAATCTAATTGGTTCTGGCCTTTCCTTTGTGGGGAGGGTTGGGATTATTGCTTCAGTACTTGACATTTAGTCTCCAGTGATATACCCTGCCTATGTATAAATAAATGTCTGCTCTTTTTAACTCAGTAGTAGATATAGTGATGCCACCAGGGAGGCCCCTAAGAATTTACCAATTCAATACTTTTATTAGCTCAAAAATTTTGATCAGTAAGAATAGTGTTCTTTAGAAACCTTTAGAATATAGGCTACCAAGTAAGAATGTGGTCTAACAACTTTGCAAAATAATATAGTGAACAGTATCTCACAAGCCAGGAGACCTGAGTTCTAGTGCCACCATTTTTATTACTTAACTGTGATTTCTGAGTCTATCATTAAACTTCTCTGACAATTACTATCTCAAAACAAGGGTATTCTATCATATATGTCTTCCAGTAACTATAGAAGTACAGAGGTACACTCATGCATGCAGTAATTTTTTAAAAGATTTGTTTTTATTTATTTATGCATACAAGAGCTAGGGTGTAGGATAGAGGTGTGGAGTGGAAGAATGTGTGTGAGAGGATTCACCAGAGACAGAGTGGGGAGCAGAACAGGTGGATCAACTGAAATATACTGCTAAGGGGAGCAGCTGGCAGGAGAGGAGAGGTCTGCTGGGCCATGTAGGCTCACTCCCTGGCCGGAGGTGAAACTCATGGCACAGTGGCTGCCAATAGCTTCAGAGTGCTGAGACTTAACTCCTGTGCCACCAGGGAGGCTGCTCATGCTGTAATTTTTAACTCCAATCCTGATTTCTTAAATTTCCCATGTTTTGCAAGTTAGAAAATCTACCACAGTTTAAAACAATCTTTGTTACCAATTAATACATTCAATTTTTCATTAAGTGATGTTTCTCTCTATGTATATACATAATTATATTAAAATATATTTATATAACCACATATATGAATATGTTAAATACACTTATAAGTAGACATGAAATATTTACCTTTGATTAAGATAATATCCCAATTAGTTAGGATAGGATAGCAATAATACGTTTGGCTAATAAACTATTATTTATATTTTATCTTCAAGCACTTCATTTAGTAAGAATATAGAACAATTATATTTTTCACTTTTAATATGAATGCATGCTGTTTCTTTATTCTTTATAAAACTCACAATTCTTTTGTTTGAAAAATCCACATCTGTGGCCATGATTGGTGTTCTTTCATCTTCTTTGTCTTAGAAGCGTCATAGTTTGACAAATAATCAAATATATTCAACATTTACAAAATTTACCAGGAGACGATGGTTTAAACTCACAGCTGTATTTCAAAGCAATGAAATAAACCTTGCCATTTTTGTGCGCCTAAGTAAATGAATTGCAACAATACTGTGAATTACTTGTTAATTATAATGTAAGATGGCTTATCCAGTCTGAGTTGTCCTCAAATGCATGTTTTCAGAACAGCCATTGAAATACCTTGGTCTCGCTCTAAATTTTTATCGCTCACACACACACACACACAAAAATTCATATAAAAAGAAATGTCAGGATAGACAGTTTTCACACACTTTTGCATTTGAAAGGACATTCATATGAAGAAAAATGTTTAGGAAGCGAAATATTTTATACTCAGAGAGGAAAGGGAGGGTATTTTTTAAAATCAAAAATTCAAGTAATTTAAACATATTCTCCTAATGCACCAAAATTTTTATATCCTTAAACACAGATTAGCAAGTTATTTTATTTACTTCACATCAGATACGCTCTTCCTATATGAGGAGTCTAAAACAAACACTATGTAAATTCCCTTCAGACTCTGTTTTGTGTATGTTACATAATTAAATTTAAATATATGATCTTGAATAAAATTATGTTTGTAATATAGACAGAATATAGAGATAAATAATAATTTGACAGTAATCTAATAGAAAATGAAATCATTATAGTAAAAATCTTCCTTTAACATTTATAGCAATTTATGGTTAATAACCGTATTACTTGTATGATGTTTGTTTTAATAGTTTGTATATTTAAATGTGTATACACTTTATATATAACATATGTAAATAGTGATATAATTTGTTCTGTATTCTGTTTAAAAAATGCAACAAATTTATTTAATGTATTTACATGATATTTATAATTTATTTACTTTTTAAAGAAAGTGTTGAAATGTGTCAATGTTGAGAAGGAAAAATTTCTATGTGGCAATTTAGTCTCTAGAATCAGAGAAACCTTAATTGTAGATATAGCGCAACTTGAGCAACTTACCTATTTTTATTTCATATATAAATTGAACATATACCTGCATCACTGGTGAGGCAAGGGGTGAAAGACATAATAGAGGCTTATTCCCAAGAGAAGTTTCTCTTAAACTCTGAATCATTGTTAATATCCTCACTCCATTGAGTCATTATATCCAAAAATATTTAACTACAGCTTTTGTGTACATTTTTGCTTGCTCTGGATACCTAAAAATCTGAAAATATAATCACTTTTGGGAATTTCACCCTGTGCACCAATGAATGACATGTCCCAAGAAGCAAGTACCTTCAGTTTGTAATTTCAGTGTCTGACATGGTATAATGAGTGCTGATTTTGACATACCTTGACTTTATAAAATGGGATAGCTATTAGACATTACTGAATCATGTGCAAATTTTGAAAAATAGAGTTTAAAATTAATTAAGCCAATTAGATAGAAAGTATATAAAGCTTTCTATCTTTCAAATTTCAAAAATAATAAAATAGTAGTAGGTATTGAGATAAATCTAAATAGTAAAAAAACTTATATGTTGGCTAATGGTGAAGATTATAAAAGATAATTCATAAACAGATATCTTATCCACATATATGCTATAGGTGCTTAGTACCCAAATATTTGAGAAAGAAAAAATTTAGTTTATCATTTGGAAAACTGCCTTTGCCACTCAACTCTAACATATGCTGAGGAAGTAAAACCATGAAGATTTTTTTTTTTTAGCTTCACTTATATATGACAACCTGCTTGCAAGTAAATTTTACAGAAGGATAACTGCTAAAAACAACTGTGAAAAACCACCATGGGTTGTCATGGTGGGGCTGATTGTCACATCTCTTAAGCCTTGCAAGCTGTTTTTCTCCACACTTTATTAAGAGTGTTGGAGAAAGGAAAGTTATCACATTATCTGTAATGACACACATTTCATATGTCAATTTATAATGTAGAACAGTTTGTATTTAAATGCAACCATACCTATTTGTTTTTTAACAATTTCAGTGCAAAGATGACTAGAACTCTGGAGCCATGTGAAAGGATGTTTGAATTTAAAATGTTTTAAAATATTTTAATGCTGATTTGATTTATCTCAAACTAAAAGTATTGCACAAAATGATAAAGACATTCAAAATACATAGACAGCTACATAAAACATTTTGTTTTACCCATTTTCCAAAGTAATTTAAGAAAAAGTATTCACTGGTTCTCATGAAATGCCTTTTATGAAAAGCAACAGCCTGAATTATTTAATTAAATCCATTTATAAGTTCATAGGGTATTAACATAACTCATTATAATTTACCATCTGTACCAAAATTCAAACTTCATTTGTAATATCAGAAAACAATTTATTCTTATATATGTCACTTGTTAATGAGAAGGGCAAACTCATGACAATGTCTCTTTTAAAACTACTAATTAGGAGTAGGATAAGGGAAAAGAGCAAGATGTCTTTTGGCGAGATCTATTTTATAAATTATAGCAAAGAACTAATTTTTAAGACAAATTTTTTGAAAGATTTATTTATGGGCCTCCCTCGTGGCGCAGCGGCTGAGCGCTGCGCTGTGGAGCTGTGGCGGCAGCGATGTGAGTTTGAAGCCCAGCCGGGGAGAATCCCACATGGTGCGGCAGACCTCTCTGGCCTCGCCCGCTGCTCCTCTCAGCAGTGTATTTTGGTTGATCTGCCTGTTCTGCTCCTCACTAAAAAAAAGATTTATTTATTTATGCATACAAGCTGGGGTACAGGCCAGAGGCGTGGGGCGGCGAGATGGTTCACCAGAGACAGAGTGGGGAACAGAACAGGCAGATCAACCAAAATACTCTGCTGAGGGGAGCAGCGGGTGAGGCAGGAGAGGTCTGCTGCTCCATGTGGGAATCCCCCTGGCCGAACGACGAACTTGGGTCGCTGCTGCTGACCACCAGGGAGGCTCAGCAAGGAACTAATTTTAAGTAGTAAATGTGAGAAAAAATTTAGAGCAATAATTTAATGGTACTTTAAAATATTACATAGGTAATAATATGGAAAAATATTACAGTCTAAAGTTAATATAAAGTAATGAATATATGACAATATATTACCTTAGATTAAGATAAAATCTTTAACTCAATTTGTCAACACCATGATTGACATGAAGTCTAGTTACAGTAACAGAAGGTCCTAGTCATTGTACCTTTTTTATACTGTAATTGGTCTTCATGGCAATAGCATGATTTAAACACATACCACAACAGAACAGCAATAGCAAAAAAAGCATTGAGTCTGTAATGTTCAGGAAAGCACTATCAATGATTATGTTGTTCCTTATATATGAAAATTCTTTGATATCATTAATATATATAAAATAATTAGAATTTACATAGACATCCCTTTGATTTGATCAGCATTATTTTAGAAAGAAAAGCCCTTTGGGCAACACAGGCAGTGTTTTGCACTTTATTTCACAGTGATCTTTATGCTCCCTGCCCTCTCATGTGGTTGATTTAAAAGTTACAACCTCAAAAAGCCAATAGAGTGCTCACTAGAATTTTCACAGCACCACTTAATTGGTTATGTGTTGATCACTGTTTGAAAGTGAGTTGAGACGTGACCTAGCAAATTATCGAACAAATGTCCAAAATAACTAGGCACTCATCTGTTCCAAATTAGACTATTCAATCCTGTTATACTGAGGTCCTTATCAATTCTCTGCCTCTAGAAAATCACACAAGCTCTCCTTGAAATGCCCTAAAATAAAATTTTTATAAAGGGGAGATCATAGACACTAGAGAGGTAAGGACATGTAACATTTGAATTAAAGAGGAATTGCAAATGCACAAAAAGAACCTTGATGAACTTGTTAGTTCTAAATGTTGATAGCAAGTACTATTCCAGCTGTTATCATTTAGAGTGAGTGTAAATTTTGCATGTGCTTTATTTAATACAAGTTGAACAAGGGACATTTATGTTCTCCCTCTTGTCTTTACCTAATTTTATCATTGAAAAAGTTGTACAGTCATCTAATGTTGACTTAGTATTTATTTTCAAAAACATTGCCATAGTGTGCAGACTCTGGGGCACCTGTATGCTCTAAAGGAGGTTCTGCCATCTGCATCTGTGGCAAGAAGACAAAGTATGCTTGTATCTCAAAAGAACTTTAATAGGATTAGTGTGCATAGAGAGAGAAGAAAGCAGAATAATTTCCCTAAAACACTTGAAGTTAATCATTCCCTCATGGGTAAATGTCCAGTTAAACGGTGTTGGCCCTAAAGTGGAGTGCTGAGGCCTGCAAACTTGCCCCAAGTCTAAGGCACGTTGTGGTAGGGAACCATAGGAAAGGGGCAGAAGGAGTTTGGGACAAAAGTAGCAAGATTAAGTACAAGTCAGGATACAGGCTACCATTGTCAGCCTCCCCACAGCTCTCTCACCCATGTTTCTTCCAAGTGTCTTTATATATCTTGACTCCACATGTGTCCTATGTCCCCCAATTCTCTGGTGAAAGTCCCAAACTGAGAAGTAGGCATGTTCTTTTTCTACCAACTGTCTCCTATGTCTCTCCAAGTCCTTTCTCCAAGTATTCTAGAGTTTCCCCACATAGCTCAGCTCCACTCTTCATTAGTGGGCAGGAAACATGGAACCTCCAATTTTTATGGAGGTTTTTATTTTTATTGCTCACTGTAAAAATTTTTGGAAAGTGATTTTGCTCTTCTAATGCTTTCCTTATATCTTATTTTTTCTTGTTCATGGAGAGCATTATTTTGGAATATTTCATTCATATATGTGTGCCTTGAAAATATAGCTTAGTTGTTCAACAAAGATGAAATTTAAAATAGAAACAATTCATATTGCTTATGCTCAGATGTCCTAGAAAATATACCTTCTTCCATTCCAATGAGTGAGATCTTAGGCCTTCCCTATCACTCCAGGCAGAAAAAGAGAACATCAGGAAAAAATGAGATAAAAAATGAGAGAGAGCATGTTATTTCCGATTTTTAGAAATAAAAGTGAAATTTAAGTATATTTCTGATTAGTATTTCTCTTTGAATATTATTAAAACACTTATTTCTTCTTAATATTCAAATTTTTTACAAGTAGATCAGCAATAAACAAGAATCAGGAGAAGAAATATACTGGAGGTGACTTTCTAATATTGTATTTAACAATTAATTTTGACGATAGATTTCCTTAGAACTATTTGGTGACATTTTATATAAACATGACAAAGTATATTTTGTTAGTAGGCAAAATATATAAAAAATCGGTCGTTTCAAATGCCCCTTTTCTCATATGTTGTTAGTTCATATTCCTGTCTCTAACTAAATGTAATTTTCCTTTTATAGCTTGTAATTTGATTTTTAGTATTCAGATATCTTTAGAGTGATTTCACTTCAGGTTTTTATAATTAATTTTTATGTTAGAATAGCGTTATGTTTACAGAATGATTTTCAAGATAGATTAGTTTCTATATATCTCACACCGCTTTCCTTCTTATTAAAATCTTACATTCATTGCCACATTTAGCACAAATGATGCATAATTAAATAAATATTGATGCATTATTATCAGAGTCCATTTTCCACATACATTTCTTCAGTTTTGTCTAAAAGTGATACCTCTTTTATGAAGAGTACAAATAAATACATGACCACAAAATATCAGAGTATAATGTATTTTTAGAAAATATCCATTAGTTTATATTCAACTAGGCATTATTCTAGACATTTTAATTGGACTGTGTCATAGTAATTCTGTGGCATGAAACAGTCACTATTCCCATTTTATATAATTAAACAAATATGAAAACTAAAGCATTTAAGTAACTAACAAGGTGTAATAAGTAGTAGAGTCAGAATATGAAATTTGAATCTAGATTCTTTCACACTATATTAAGTGTGAACATCTCTCTCCACCTTTCTAAGCACATACACACACACAAACACACGCCATATGTCTATATCTCTGCTCATATTTGAAATTACCTCATGGTCTTTGGATTTGTATATTTGTTAATTCCCGGAACCTCAGTGCCTTTATATCTTTCCCCTGTCCTAAATTCTCTTTTATTTTATGACCATTCATTCTTTATCTCTACCTTCTTTTTCTCTAAAACATTCTTATTCAAAGGGAACATACCTCTACTATTTAAAAGTCCATGAGTAGGCACAAAAAACTGGTCACAGAAGTCCAAAGTGAAGTCTTCAATGAAATTCTTCAGGGAATTTTTAATACATCACATTTTTTGACCACAAAGAAAGAAAATTACATTAAAATAATTTTCTATTCTTTAAGGGTTTTTTAAAACATTTTATAAAGCAGTCTTAAAGAGCTTTTAGAAAGAGAAATCAGACTTAAAATTTCATACTACTAAAGAAATCACCAAAACACTAAATATCAAATCCAATAATAAATGTCAAGTAATGTTCTTAGAGACCAAGTTAGAGCTTTATATATTCTTTTTAATTAAAAAAAAATAAAAATCAGTTAACCATTTTCCACTCAATTACTTGTTAAGGGAGAGGAAAAATAGTTTATTAGTGGAACATCTCAGGAAACAGAATTTACACATTTGAAATGTGTTACATTGAGCAGGGTTTATTATAAAGGGGATACTTACAAGTGGTTAGCTGTGCCAAAGAAAGGATGCTGCATTAACCTGTGGCTTATGGTTTATAAGTAGCAAGTGATCCTGAATATCACTCTCTTCCTATCCTTTGACCTCCTACCTGGAATGTCCATTGACCCAATTCAACCTAATCCCAAATGTATGGAGCCCACCGATGCAGCCATTATATTACACCGCTAGGAGAGAGAAAGGTATCAACAGATGGGCAGTGGATATGAAGGATAAAATTGGTGAAGTTGTCAGATATGCTGAATTAATAGATATCTGTTTTTCTCTGAATCCTAGGGTGACTGGAAAAGATTATTTGATAAAGAAGTTGATTAAATTGATAAAAAAAAAAACTATGTCGAAATTTGTTTGAGCCTAGTAGTCGCATTGGCAGAGCTTAGAGGGATAAAAGTGCTGAGATTCTCCCTACTCAGTCTATATCGTTTCACTTACTCTCACTATTTTCAGTAAACTCCTTTCACTCCCAGCAAGACTGAGTCCTGGTTTCTACCTTCATAGTTTCAGTCTCCCAGTAAATGAAATATATAAGATTCTGCAGATGGAAGAGATGGGAATTACCATGCAATGGAAGAAGATCTAGGATACTCCAATCCTGTTTTTTCAGCTTCTTACTTACCTTTTCATGAAGAAATAATTCCTGTGCCTTTCTGAGGTACGATTTATTAGCTTTGGCTAAAATTTCTGTGTGGATAGGTTTACAAAATTTTACGTTTTTACCTGCTATCTATTTCCAAAATACTGTTTATTTTTTCATTATTTTAATGTCTTATAGTTTAAACTCCTTTTACTAAAATTTCAAGTTGGATATAAAAATGTATGCTCACATTGGCACCTTTAATCTGAGAGCATGTTCTGAAAACATAATATTGTGTCCAGCTTTTAATGGACATTAATCACAGGAAAAAAAAAGTCTCTACTATTAATTATATAAAATTGCTGTAACTGTTTCATTTTTAATCAGGATGAAACTGTTGATGTACTAGGCAAGACTGAGAAACTGTGAGGAAAGAATTAAAGTAGAAGTGATATAGTTCTTTGATGTAGGGAATAATTATGCTATTAAAATGTTTGATTTATATTTGGATGATCAGTTGCAAACACAGAATAATACCATGGAGAGGTGTATGACAATGAAAAAGATCTATTTTATACACGTACACACACACACACACACACACACACCCTTCAGTAGCGAGGTTCAGTGTGCCATCTAGGAGAAGCTTCAATGGATGGGGCCTGAGAAAGAGAGGTGGAAGAGGCTTAGAGAAAATCAGAGAATCAAAGGCAAGTGCCTCTATGGAGGTGAAGGTGGAATCTGTGGATGGGGATGTCGTTGGTGTGTTAGTTCACTGTATTCAGGGAGAACAGAAAGGGGGACTTGTGGCAGGCACCAGCCTTGTCACACTAGTACACACACTTGGGCAGGGGGGGTCGGTCTGTGATGCCTCAACAGTGATACCAGTACTAATGGGGATGGAGCCCACCTGTCATCTGGGTGGTGGAGATGTTAAAGTTGGGCAACTTGTCATCAGTGATTAACTTGGATAAAGGTGACAACAAAGAAGAGTCTGATTAGGAATAAGATGGGGATTTAGAGCTTAGTCTGTAATCAGATACCCCGATTGTTTTTGGTATATATAGGCAAGAAAACAGATCAGTCACTTCTGGTTTTAAGAAAATATGTTGGAACATTTTGATTGTTTTGAAAGATCTCTATTTCTTTGTTTGCCTGTTTCTCATAATTTGTGCTGTACCTGTTCAGAGCTAGTAATATATGTACAGCAGGAGGTTCTCTGATTGGCACAAATGCCTCTTTCCCTGGCTACTAAGTAATTAGAGCCAGTCTGTTATCCATTAGCATTTGGGTTAGAAACTCATAGGCTTGTTGCATAATAGACAGCATTTCCTGCAGCCTTTGAATATGATCTGAAAGGGCTGCCAAAAGGTGCTGGTTGGCAGTTATGATTTGATTTTGTTTGACAAAGACTGCTATACTGGTGCCAATGCTGGAAGTGCCTGTGGCTATGAACATCTATTAAAATAAGAATCAATAATATCTGTTTTTATCTGAATCCTAGGGTTAATGGAAAAGATGAGTGGATAAAGAAGTTGATAAAGTTGATAAAGAACTGTGGGACTCCCCTAGTATAACCACTGTACACTTGGGCATGTTTTCATTAGGAAAAAGCGTGGAAAAGTATATAAGGTGCAACGTCAGTTAATTTGGGCTGCCACTATTTAGAGTACGATACACCTGTGGGAGTGTGGTTTGTATTTAACCAAGGGAAAATAGTTGTAGTGGCCATGAATGGGGCTGAAAGGTGACTTTTTTGGGGAAAGCTGGAGGGGGTAGTAGGAAAAGGCATCAGAGGGTGAAGGGTCTCTCCAGAGTATCAAGGGGATGACTAACTCATATCAGTCTTGAGCATCCTGGACAAAACAATAATCCCCATTTATTTTAGGAACATCTACTAAAATGTATGTATCATTGGAGAGCAAGAGCAAGGCATATGCCATCAACATGGGCTAAATGGACATTGGATTTGGGAAGAAAGGCAAAAATGCCTCTGGCCAATTTGAATTTTAGCAGGAGGTTGTTGCTGAGGTGCAGGTTTTAGTGTAAGGGATGGATTCTTCCCTGGTGTAAGGAAGCAAAGGTGAAACTTTACGTTCAAATGGGTCTCCTACCAGATGAACAGCTGCCTAGCCTATGAATAATTGATGGTTAAAGAGTCCCAGGAAAATAGAAGAATATGCTAGACCTCACCTCTGGCTGTAATGGGATAGAGCTAAGATCACATATTTAAAATATTTAGTTAATATCTGGGATGAGACAAAGAATCACAGGAGATAATATGTTAAACTACAATTTGAAAAGGACTTGTTTGATCAGACCATTATGTTTCTCGGTTAAATGTTCTCTTTTAGGGAAAGGAAAGTTCTTCTGTGTGCTTTTTCCAAGAGTCCATCATTGTGTATTTTACTAAGTTAAATATGTCTTTGGTACTACCAGTAATGTCTGTTTTTCTGAAGTGAACAGGAATGTCCTCATACTCCCTGCATAAAGTGCAGCAAAGCAAGGTCTTATATTGTGGCCTTAGTGACAAAGTGATGCAGAGGAACATGTGATTTTGATTGCGATTTTGTGTCTGTGAGGCAAGATTTTCTGAGATTTGTTTGTTTTATATTAGTAGGAACAACTGTTAGATACAGCACAACAATTTGTAGTAGATGTGAAAATATTATGGTTGTTGACCAGAGAATCCAGCGCTAAGATGTGCTTGGTCAAGCAGATTGCTAACTGTTCTTTAGGGACATTCCAAGTGATGGATGAAAATCAGCATCATTGCACTGAGCACCATAATGTATTAGTCTAGAAGTACCAAGCACAGGTCCATGAAACCCCGCTGTTCTTCACTCAGTTAATCTCAAGGGGCTCTCCAGGGAGTCGGGGGGTGTGTGTGTGCAGGAGGAGTGGTGTCCTCCAGCATCTTGGTACCTAGCAGGGGACTGATGACAAGGAAAGCCTTCTCCTCCTCCTGCAAGTAGAGCCTCATCAGGCCATCCTGTCCAATCCGTCATGTCTTAGAAGGCCTCTGCAGTAATACTGAGCTCATGGGGTATTGTTTCCATTACCCACAGCAGAAGGGGAAGCTGGGTGTGGAGGATCACAGTGTTGGGGTGCAACCTCAGGAGTATCGCAGTTGTTATCTGAAATCATATCCATAGGCAGAGGGCAGAGGAAGTTAAAAAAGTCAGGCCATTGCAGTTTGGCAGGCAGCAATTTTAAAAAACAAGTGAAGTCACTCATGAGGCTCTGTCCAGGGAAACTACAAAATGAGCGTCGTCTGTACCCCATGCCCAATCTCAAAAGTTTATGTAGAGGCTTCCAGTGTGTTCAGTCATGTATATGGTCCAGGGAGTCTCAAGGATATTTTCTCAAGGTTGTGTCTTTGGAGCAGCTTTTGGAAAATACATTCTTAAGGGAGAGAGATGAGTGCCAGGTCTAGCTCGCAGGTCAATTTTACATTCATATCATCTTGATAACCTGCCCCAACACTGAGGACCAGGGGCTCTCAAAGCCTTGATCTCCAGCAGAGTCCAGAAGGTAGCCAGTCATTTGTTGGCATAGGCCACAAGGCTAAGAGGGAAAGTTCTTTGCATCAGAAACCCTGTGGCAACTTACAGTTCTTATGACTAGCCAGAGCTCAAGAAGCCTAAGAAGAATTTGCCAAAGCCTTTATAGTGAAGGATTTTTTTTTCAAGACATTACTAGGAGTATATAAAAGTTTTTATTTGTCAGTAACACATTTATAATGAGCAGTATGTTACCGCCAGAACTCTAAAGGGACTAAAGCTGTTGGACTTCTGTGTCCTTAATATATGTGTCAAATGAAGGTCTTTGGAGGAGGATATTATCAACCTGACACTATGTGCTGCAGAAGAAAGGCGGAGAAGGTCTCTGCAAAGATTGTGATGGTGGAGCTGTCAGTGCTCTATGTGTACAATGGCCGATGGGATTGTGTCCTTTGGAGGGGAAGGCAAAGTGCAGTCGAGAGTCTGTTAAAGTGGTATTGAATAGAGCCTCTTACACAATCTATTAAAGCAGAATATTTGCCAGTTGTTGATTGAAAACAATCAGTAATTTTAATAATAATGAGGCTAGAGTAAGAGGGCTTGGATGGGTAGCACCACAGATTTCAGGTTTTAGTCATCTACCCCAAAATGCTTTTTATTTATTTACTTATTTTTAAAATTAATTAAATATTTTCATATTCAAGAACAGGCCACTTTGTACTGTCAAATGGAGGAGTGGAGCTAATAACCCCTTTATGTACTAGGTTTTACATGAGTTTAACTTACTTTGAGTCATAGTAACTATTTTAACTGAAGACTTCTGAGGTTCTATTTTATTAAGAGAGTTTGTGAGTGTTAATGACTTTAATATTTTTAAATGCGTCGTATTTATTTTTTAATCATTTTTAAAAAATTTATTTTGTTTGTTTATGCATACAAGAACTGGGTCGTAAGTCAGAGGTGCGAGGGGTGAGAGGATTCACCAGGCACAGAGTGGGGAGCAAAACAGACAAATTTACTGAACTACACTCCTGAGGGGAGCAGCTGGCAAAGAGAGAGAGATCTGTTGCGCCATGTGGATTAGCTCCCTGACAGCGGATCGAACTCATGCTTCAGTGGCTAGGGATAGCTTGATAACACTGAGACTTTAACCCCTGCACCAAAAGGGAGGCCCTAACTTACTTTAATTTTGATTGGTTATGTATTGTTTCAAAGCCCTTGCCCAATATGGAATATTTGAGTAATGGGTATTGTGACTGGGGAATTTAAGCAAAGATACAATTAAGATCAGGCATACCCATCCCCCGACACTTATCTAAATGGATCTTGTAATAACCAGGATGGAAATAGATAAGAATGTCTATTTAAATGTTTTCAGAATAAACCAAAAAATAAATATTTAATATGTTATCATTATTTTCTTCATAAAAATAAATCAATTTTTTATAATTTTAACTGTTAAGGAATGTTATTATGAATTTAATAAAAATATTAATTTTTTTATTTTGATATTTTCTGTAACTTTAATTTCTTTACTTTTAATCTATGAAATTAAACATGCTCTTAAATTGTTTTCACTGCTGTTATTAGAGATTACATGCCAAACACTGTGCTAAAGACTCAGTGGGGCTGTGTTCCATGTCTTATTTGCCAGGTTTGCTAACTGCTATAAACAATGATGTAGGTCAAATGAGAAGTGTTTGATGCTTGCTGATAGTTCTCCATAAGACCAGCATGCCCTACATAAGTTTTTTCAGCATTTTACCTCTCAGCATGACTGTTCTGTGTTTAGGGATTAGCCTACTTTCTCTCAAGATTATTTTTAAATATGTTGTTTAACAAACCTGATATGAAAAATACTGCAGCTTGAAATCAAATGTTATCTTGTCAACAGATTGGAACACATGTGTTTCTTTCTCTTCTAACTCACCATGGGATAAACATTGTTCTGTGTTTTTGTTTAGGTTCCTCTGGAATAATTAAGATGGTAGACTATGCAAAAAATTATCAAGAGCCTGTAAAATTCACACCATAAAATCTCTCCTTTGGAGTTACATGATTATTCTTTTTAATACTGAAAATAGAGTTCCACAGTTGTCAGAGATTATACAATTTGCATTTTTGTGTCAAGTATCTGCTGTCATTATTTACAGTTGTCCTGTGTTTAACTTGTTTTGGGTAAAATTCCAGGTTTTGTATTTCTGTCACAAATTCCCAATTCCAGCTCAAAGATTATAAGGAAAAATAATTTTTGAAAAAAAATTGATATTCATATTTTTGTACTTAAAAATTAGTTATGTACAAATATAGCTTCCTATGTTTGTGTAATTAATATAAATATAAATAAAACAGTATTTAACAGATGATTTTTAATGTAGAATCCTGAATTATAACCTCAATATCTATGTAACCTAGGATGATTATTTAACTATTTAAACATTTGAAACCTACCTAAACTTGGGGAAAAACACCTATCTTGAGAAAATTTTAATATTAAGTGAAATAATGTTTTATAAAGCATCATTACAGGCATGGTATAGGTAGTCAATAAATGAAAGATGTTGGGGCCTCCCCGGTGGCACAGCAGTTAAGCGCTGGCTGCGCTGTGGAGCTGTCGGCAGAGGCGACGCGAGTTCGAGCCCGGCTGGGGAGAATCCCACATAGTGCGGCAGACCTCTCCTGCCTCGCCTGCTGCTCCCCTCAGCAGTGTATTTCTGATCTTCCTGTTCTGCTCCCCACTCTGTCTCTGGTGAACCCTCTTGCTGCCCCACGCCTCTGGCCTGTACCCCAGCTTGTATGTATAAATAAAAAATAAATCTTAAAAAAATTAATAAATGAAAAATGTTATTAGTTTTGGGGTTTATAACAATTTTATAAATCTTATATATATTTTGATGATTGATCATCATTTTTTTCCCCATCCCATACACTGGAGATTATTTCAGGAACCAAATTGAATTATTAGTAAAACATTAAAATTTGATTTAGTAATAGACAAAGTAGAAAAATGTATTAAATCCTATTTCTCATGCAAATTAAGACAATAAACTATAAGAGGAAGAAAGAAGACTGAAGTATGTAGATGAGCAGAATGAAATGAATTAGTACCAAATATAAATTATGCAATCTTGTGTTTGCTTAACTGCAAGAGCTACAGGAAAAAAAAAATAATTTTGTAGAAGCCTAAACTTCTAAAAGACACCGTTAGAATTTTAGATTCAGGAAATTAAATCCGACCCATGACTTTGTTCTCTAAAATACAGTTAAAACAGAAGAATGGTTATATAAGTGATTAATATAATTACTGTGTTCAGTGAAAGTATGCAGTTATATTTTAAACTTAAATTACTATTCCACTATAGAACGGATATCAAATTGGACACATAATTGACAGATCTTTGTTATTTCTGTCTTCTGCAAATAAAATCAAAGTAGATAAGTATTCCTTTTTTCCTTTTTCCCCCATATACATTTTATATTTGTTACTTTTTAATAATATTGCACAAAATTCATAACACTTGTGGTTAGGATTTTATGACATATTTTTGATAAGTAAAACTAGATTGCATATTTGAAAGATACCAAAGGGATGGAAAAAGAAAAAAATCACTGGCGTTGAGGACTTCCAATATTATTCATGTCCAGAGAAATGTAACTTTGCAATAGTCTCAAAATAACATTATTGTAGACTGAAATGCTATGTAGTTAAGGGATTTCAAAAATACATCTTCCTCTCATGTTCTAAGACCTTTTACTCTAAGTGGATATTTAGCAACAGATTCTTCCTTTCTCAGTAAATGTCATATTTTCAAACATTCAGCATCTTTTTTATTATCAATTCCCTAATTCAAATTCGTGACTTCATGTGGGTTCCCCCCACCTATGTAAGTACGGGTAAGTTTAAATTTACTTTAAAAAAAATTTACTAATATCTTAAAATTACAATGACTTTCAGATAGTTTAATGTACCCTAAGGGTCACTATCTAATTCTTCTCAATTACAAAGAAAGGAGAGAGATAATAATTTTAAATGACTTCTAGACTGTTGTTTTTGTCTCAGCTTTTTTATTTTTGTTTTTGATTTGGCTGATTCTCATCATATCAAATAGAGTATTTGCTGTTGAGCATATTGAAAAGATAAAATGTGAAAAATATGAGGCTTTTAGTTTTGTGACACTTTTTATTTGCAAAGTATATTGTATTCAAAACTCAGTCTTCAGTGCCAACACTTTTGTGTATGATGTACATTTATCAGAAAAAAAAGATTACAGTATGTCCAATCAGTGATTATTAAAACATTGATTTTTTTTCTACTAGAGGTAAACTTTCTGTTAGAATATTCAGAAATTAAGTATTTTAAGCTTTGTAATATAATTTACTATTTTGCATTATGAAAAAAATTTGTAGGTGATATAATTTATTTTAAATTACTACGATGCCAAAATTACTGTGATACTACATTACTGTGATGCATTGCATATCTGTGGGTTCCTATGATCTCGCTACTAGCTGGCCACTCATGGGCAACTGTGACCTATTTGCAATCTACACGTCAGAGCAGAGCTTCCTTGACTACCTACAGAGGATAGCCGCATATTACGAGGCAGGCCTGGGAATGCCGAGGCTTCTATTAACCTGATTATGTGGCTATCTCCATGGTGGTCTCAGGATAACTCTCCCTGTGATAATATCAGATACTTTGCTTATGCAAATATCTCTTTACTAAATTGGATAGAAACTGTCTGGAGCTGTATTACTTGCCATTGACACTTAAAGTGATGGAGACAGTTTTTAGGGACTTATCTCTTAACCCATGTGGCTTTCACTAACTCTTAATAGTGTCCGAATTCAATTGACTTATGGAATACCAAACTGGTGACAAAGAATTGGTCAATGTGAGAGGAAAAAAACACAATTGTTGTCAGAATTGAATTGAAAACTTGAAATGTGACAATAAGGGAAAAAAAGTCCCCCCCGCCATACCACTGCATTTCTCTGTAGAATTAACAAGGAGACATTTGCGTGTACAATATTTGAATTCATCTCCATGAGCTTTCCTTTCTTCCAGGATTATGTTCCCTCAATTTCTGGCTCATACAAGTTCTCAAGAGCCTTCAAAAATGTTTTCCTTATATTATCCAGCTATAGCTGTTCTCCATGGATAAATAGTTTTATTATAAACTATCCCAGAAGAACCAAAATTGGAAGTCTACAGTGTTTATGAGTTAAATAGTCCAGAAGTCATCTTACCAGAAGAACTAGGGATTTTCATGAAATGCATAAGAAGTTTAATAATATGCATGCTAATAGGAAGGTATCTGACAGGAAAGGTGTAGGAAGAAATGTGTAATTAATTTTTCCTCCCAAAAGGTTTTACTTTCAATTTTTACTGTCAGATCATATGAACAAGAATTTTAACACAGGGCAAAGGAAATTTCATTTTAATTTTCCATATACTACAACCCTGTTAGACTTTGAAAAAGTGTCACACCATCTAAATTAGCATTTTAGCTTTTTTTTTCTGCCTATGAACAGAAGACTTGAGTTGCTAGGTTAGCGCAGAGTGGTATAAACTAATCTGAAAAGAGCAAAGAATTAACTCAACCATGGAATTCTCTTTATTTTACCAGCCATTGTTGGATAAGACTCACCCTGTCTTTCCTAATTCAACTGCCTCTACTCTAGACCAGTTCCATGCTAATTTCTCTGAATAGCTTTGCAAGATTGCATTTAGACTCATGTTATTCCTCATAGTCCTGTTGGTACATATTGCATGCCTTCCATTAGTGCAGGTTTTGTACTGATAAGTTATAGGCAGTTTTGGATTCAGCATGTGTATTCACTGACTACCTATAAAACACAACATTTGCAATGAAATTTTCTAATCATAAGAAAAATAGTCCTCACATTTTTTAGGCAACCTTCTCAGACCCATCCTAAGTATAAAACTATCATTTACAAACTGCAAGTATAGCATATGTATTTTTTTAGCTAGTAAAATTTTGTTTCAAGGTATTCACTTTTTTTTTTAAATAAATCACATGTTTTTATAGTATACCTTGAATAACAATTTATGTTGCTTTGTTTTAATGGGGTTTTATTTTATAAATTATTTTTTGGCCATAAAAGTCTTACAAGTAGGTAGTTGAAATTTCATTCTATTTTGTTTTTCTTTGCTTTGTTTTAAAATAGATATGTTCTTATTATTGGACTATTCAAGGAGATTTGACCCGTATGGGATTTGAGGCACAAAAATTGTATCACATTGAATGCTGTCGACTAAGGGTTAATGGGTTATAATTCTGCAAATGTGTGTTTCTCTTTCTTGTATAAAGAATTTAAATACTAGGTAAAGTGATTTAAATTTAAAAATTATATGTCATTATACACTTAGGTTTCTACATATTTGTTCACTTTCAAGCAGCAAGATGTAATAATTATACTATCATAATTATGAGGTGTTCATCTACATAAATTTCCACTACTATATAGGTATTGATAAATTCTAGCTTTTATTCATAAAGTTAATGATTTTATCCTAGTACGTATGAAATAGAATAATTGTAGAGTTCCTTATAGAAATAAGAATTCTTTTTTTTTTAATATTTATTTATTTATACATACAAGCTGGGGTACAGGCCAGAGGTTGTGGGGCGGCGAGAGGGTTCACCAGAGACAGAGCGGGGAGCAGAACAGGTAGATAGAAATACACTGCTGAGGGGAGCAGCGGGCGAGGCAGGAGAGGTCTGCCATGTCATGTGGGACTCTCCCCAGCCGGGCGTTGAACTCGCATTGCCGCTGCTGCCAACAGCTCTACAGCACAGTGCTTAACCGCTGCACCACCAGGGAGGCCCAGAAATAAGAATTCTTATTAAATATCTTCAAAAGTAAAGTAATCATGGTGTGATCACCTCTCTGCATATTCAGTTATTTGTATGCCAAAATACCTGAATTCCTAACATTTGATTTTAAAAATTGGTTCCATAATATTATTGTTTCAGTAGATTCATATTATATATTATAATATACTATATATAGTAGCAAATATGCTACCAGTTATACATGATTTAATGTGTTTTGCAGTAGGCATGGCTTCTAATTAATACCATAACTTTGGGGATCCCTCCATAAAGTAAAAATCTCTTTTTATAAAATGATTAACCGTAAGCTTTCAGTGCTTGCCTCTGAATGAGCTTACAAAATATATTTTGATCTAAGCATGCTTGTCTTCATTATTTGATCTTTCTATCCCGTTACTCATTTTATCAACTTTGGGCTCCCATTGCAAAGCTCAGATTTTATTTTATTTTTTTGAAATTGACATTTTCCTCAGATTATAAATGAACCATAGTGAATAGTAAATCCAGTCTGATTTTCTTTCATTTATTTTCTAAAAATGCTGTTATATTTATTTTACTATTTTTGTTGAACAAAAACTATTTCAGAAAGAGTAATGAGAATCAAAATGTTTGCATACTTCTGTAAGGCAGATGATATAATCTTAAACTTTGCATTTTTTTTTTTTTGAGGTAACATTGACAGTCTCAATTCTGTAGTCGGATTTCTACATTTTGTTATTGGTTTGGTTTTATGTGACCCTTTGTTTGGTTTTCTATATTCCACATATAAGTGAAACCATTTCAATTTTTGCCTTTCTCCTGATGACTTAATTAGCATTATTCTTTTAGCACTATCCATGTTGTTGCAAAATGGCAACAATTTTTTTACAGCTAAGAGTGTTTCATTACATGCATTCATTCATATGTGTAGATACACACACACACACACACACACACACACACACATATATCTCACATCATCTTTATCCAGTCTTCTGTCTTCTGTCATTGGACACTTAGAGTACTTGGCTATAGTGAATAGTGCTGCAAAAAACAAAGGGATGCATATATAGCTCTTTAAATTAGTGATTTTGTATTTTGGTGAATACCAAGAAATAGGGTAACAGTGTTGCATGGAATTTTTGTTTTAAAATTTTTGGAGGGCTCTCCATACTGTTTTCCATAATGACTACATCAAGTTTACATTCTCACTAATGATACATAGTTATGGTCATAGAATCATAGAATCTTACTTGTTGAATTTTATTTTTCTATACTTTTCAAATTCCTGTAATTGTCTTGTGTTCTTTTGTTGTTGTTCTAATAGGTAAACCAAGAAACTTGAACAATTAAAAAAATAACCAAACCTCTTCCTGTAGATCTATATTTTTATATGTACAATTCTTAGGAAAAGCTCTATTCCAGCTTTTCATGCTCTTTAAATTCTATTCTACCATCAACTCATATACTTCTAGGAGTCTGAAAAAATGTACTTTTACAGGTATTATATGCCTTATTAAATTATTTTCCATAATCTCCTGGGGTAATATATCAGAAATATCACATGGAAAGAAAATGTACGTAAAACCTCATATGTATCAGTATTTTTCTAAAGATAACCTAAACACCACAGAACAGATGAGTGGGTTAAGAAGATGTGGTACATGTACACAGTGGAATACTACAAAGTGATCAAAAATGATAAACTCATACCATTTGCGGTAACATGGATGGACCAGGAAGGGACTATTCTAAGCAAAGTGAGCCAGAAGGAAAAAGATAAATAGCTGATTGTTTAACTTATATGTGGAATCTAGAGAAAATAAACAAAGGATCAGGAAAAAAAAAAAAACTAAGACTGACCCTTGAAAACAGTGTGTTCTTTTCCCCTCTATTCACAAAATGATGTCTCTCTTTTTTATATTCTTATAAATTTATATTTTTTCCTCCATTTATATTCTTTAGAGTTGGTGATCCCAAACTCATTAAAACTTAGGAGTTTTAATTTTTGCTCCATGCCCAAAGACTAGAATACTGCAAACCTAGCTGTCATCCCTCACATTATTTATCTCTCTGAGTAGTTTATTTGCAGTGCCATTAAGCCACATCAAATAATGTTGTTACAGTAACTGATTGCATTGATTTCAATGAGCTCCTCTTTATAGGTAGAGGGATTAACATTTTTTTTAAATAACTGAGACATCCTTACTCATTTATAAATGTTTGAAAAATGTTGAAAATTTTGAATAAATCTTATAATGCTAGTGACTTGGGAAGTCAGACTTCTACTTTAATTAGCATATGCTCTATCTTTCAGAATAAGTGAAAATTTTATGGAAAAAATCTTAATCAATGGGATTATAGCAGTTGATTTAATTTCCATGCTGATTTGAATTATATGATATCAGATTAAACATACTGAGTTCACTAGTTTGCTTAATGATAAAAAATAGTCAAAAAAACCAGTAGTATAAATAAATGACTTCATAGACCTCCTAAATGAGTCAAACAATTTGTCTTTGTTGGTTCAGTGCCCTGGAATTCAGACCAAGAATTCCAGGTGATTATGATAATGTTGCCACCTCTTCACTACCTTATAATCACACTTAATTAGTTGCAGCAGGTGATAGTAGCTGGCACAGCTGAATAGCTCTACTCATTCCACCAATAATTGGCTGTTTGATAGTATGAGAAATGAACAGAATAGCTATTTAGTAGCTGTTCTACCAATTCTTCTATTCTTTTTTCCTTTCACTATGTATGTCCTTTTAAAAACCATTAAAATGTCATTTTTAAACATAATAAAAGTGGATTCACCTTTTGAGGTAATATATATATATCATATATATTCAATAATTATCTTTTTAAAAATATATGAATTCAATTTGAAAATGTGAAATCCAAAGAATTATTTGAGGGATTTTTTTTCATCAAGTGAAAATCATTTTTAAAAGATGCCTGTTTCAGTGACAAATTATATATTCAATATTTCTTTTTTTAAAAGAATTGCTACCAAATGATATAGCAACTCAATTACTAGACTATTACCAATGTCTGTGAATGCATGTATGTATTCCTTCAGTTATCTCATGTGTTACACAGAGGTAACAAATATCCTAATTTTTTTTTATTTTTCTCTGTGTTAATTTTTTAAAAACAAATACATTTACCATTGTGCCAGATTATCTTTTTATGGCACAGTATCAACTTCACTTTTGCTAATATTTCACCTTTCTCATTAATGTAAGTTTAGAATTACCATTCTTGAGGCAACTCCCAAAAGTGTTATCAGTTAGGTTCTATTGAGAATAATCTAAGTCAGAAAGAAACCCCATAAATATCCAAAGAGAAGAGGAATGTTTTTCACGTGCTTGAAGGCATTTTAATACAAATCTTCAATTTGATGTGGCTCTCACTTTGATGTGATTTAAATTACTAAGTCATTTCCTAAGATTTCTGCACACATCTGATATTTTACCTGTCCTTTGCTTCCTCACCTTTCAAGGGATTCTGTAAACATTTAATTCTTTATATTAATCTCTTTCTGGCTCCTGTACTCAGAGAAGTTTCTGTGTTTCTGCCACAAAAATGATAAACAACTCATGTATGAATTCAAACTAAAATGTAGTTTGCTTTTGTTGTTTGGCTGAAGTTTTGCTAGTTTAAGCAAGTTTTCCAAGTATATTCCTAAAAAGTCTTTTGAATGTTAAGAAGGGTCTCTCTGGTATTAATACAGGAAAAATAAATGAAAAAATATGCATTTTAAATTTTAAGTAACAATGTTGCAGTTTTCAAAATGGACTTCATTTAAGTATGTCAAAATTATCAAACTCTCATTTATCTGCCTACTTGTGAAATAGTAGATTTATTGGTTTTGCCAAGCAAATGAACTTAAAGTAGTATCCTACTGTAGTCTTAACTTACTCTTTTCTCATTATTAATGAAGTTGAATAGTTTTTCTATTATTTCTCATTTTAGTTTTTGTGAGGTTCTTGCTAACTTGACTGTTAAACTTTTCAGTTTCTATTCATTGTTAATTTGTTGGAGTTCCTTACATTCTGAGGATATAATCCCATTGAAAATACATTTATTTCAAATATTTTCTTTCATTTTGTGGTTTGTCTTTTTATTTTTGACAGTCTCTGAAAAAGAGAGTCTTACAGTTAGCTTTTTATGTCTTGTCTCAGAAAATCTTCTGTAACCCCATGGTCATAAAGAGATCTGCTGTTCTTATAAAAGTTTTAGATTTTATTTTCACATTTGTATGATGTATTGTAGCCTTTCTCATCTTTTCTCCATGTCTTGACCTCTTCTCAATATATTCAATTTCTTTACCTCTCTTTGTTGTATTACAGATAATGTCTCTGATTCTCTCATCAGCTGTTATTCATCTCAGCGTTTACCTTCCATGATTATATTATTCATTTTTAAATGTATTATGTTTGTATTCAAATCATCTTTATTTTTAATTATCTATTGTTACTCCATTGCTTAAATGTCATCTTTTATTTTTTTAATATTTTTCATTTTATTTCTATAACCAAGTCTTCCTTCACATTATAGATTAGAAATTATAAATTCTTAATCTAAATATTCTATTTTTTCTGACTTACTCAAGGGGGGTTTATTTTATTTTGTTCAATCTAATGTTTGAATGTTCTGGGAATCTAAAATGAGAAATCTTAAGCTCAAATAGAAAGGATTTAAATATACTTTAAATAGGAGCCAAGCCTTGTCAATGAGCTGAGAAAAACCTGGTTTCCTTCTGAGTTCTTGACTTAAAGGAAACTCAAATTTAGTTTCTCTCACATTTGTTTTAAAAGATTTATTTATTTATTGCATACAGGCTGGGATGCAGGCCAGAGGTGTGGGGGGTGAGAAGATTCACCAGAGTGGGAAGCAGAACAGGCAGATTGACTGAAGTACACTGCTGAGGATAGCAGCAGGCGAGACAGGAGAGGTCTACTGTGCCATGTGGGAATCTCCCTGGCCGGGTATCGAACTCATGCTGCAGTGGCTCTGGATAGCTTCATAGCGCTGCTACTTAACCCGTTGTGCCACCAGGAAGGCCCCTCTCTCACTTTTGGTTGTCTGAAAGAATCAGTGTCCTCTCACAGATAGCTGAAAACAAAACATTTTTTCCGGAATGTCATTCCTGTCCAGTTCATTACTCCTTCATGTCTCCTCCCCTTCCCTCTCCTTCCCTTCCTTCCTCCTCCTTTCCTTTTTTCTCCTCTCCTCAAGGAGTCTGTCTGTTAATTCAGCAATGCAACAAATCTTTGTTATTTCAGTATATCCAGAAACTCTTTATGTTATAATCACTCTTCAGAAGATATTTTCCACCATAGGAGTAGTAATAATATCTCAATAGTTTTATAGTAAAAATATTCTACTGCTTTTACTTCACACTTTCTATTTAAAATAGAAATATATAAAATCATAAAATTTATATTAGTAATAATACTAATATTTATTGAGCATTGATACATTTGATACTCAGCTGAAAGTGGAAAGAAATGATTAACAACTTGTTCTGTGGCCTGTCCTTCAGAATTCAAATGATGTCTAAGGAACTGATTCCCTCCATACTTTCTGAAATAATAACTTAAAATTATTAAGAATTTGCCCATACTATATCTAACATGGCTGATAATATGATGAAGGTTGATATAGTAAACTGAACACTCAAATCTTCTGGATAATGAGATAATAACTCAATTTTGTTACTGGGATAGGGTCACACTGGAGACTGGGAGCTAGAACCTTCCCCTCAGTAGCCACATGTTTCACAACTCAGTGTCATACGTGTGACCATGCAGGTAGTACAAATGATCAGGTCATGAGAACACATGCTTGGGAGTTAATGAGACTTTGTTAAGCTGTTGACATGCTGTGTTGTTTCCTGTGCTGTAGAGTCACAAAATCTAAGGAAACATGGAGTAGGGGAAATTGAACGTAGACAGTGAATTGGTTGGTATTTAAAATCATGACCACTACTGTCAGTAGTGAAACAGAGGCCTGAATCAGGCATACGTCAACTAATTTTGAATACCAAAACAACCAAATGGCATTACGACCTTTGTAAATCTAATTTTTGTATGAGGAAACTAAAGATCACAATGACTTGTAAATGTGTGTAAGCGAAGTGCCTAAAATTCTTAAAGAAAGCATTTTACCAGACTAGTAAAGCACCAGGTTATTATGTGGTTATTATGAAGAGTATATTGTCATAAATTTCCCATTGGTTTCTCACCAATCCCCACAACCCCAGTGTTGCTCCTCAGGGAGCTGATCAATAATGCAGTGATTTCCTAGGTATGCAGCAATACGTGTCAACAAAGATATGGTGATGAACAATTTTGTACTTATAGTGGTGAACTTTATGTGGTATAGATGTTTGTTGTTTCTCCACAGCAAACACCTGATATTTACATAATATATATATGTATTTATAAATTGATATTATAAAAACTTAGTACTTTAGCCATGAAGGATTTAAGGAGGAAATTATTTTTTTTAAAGATTTATTTATTTTTGCATACAAGCTGGGGTACAGGCCAGAGGCGTGGGGCGGCGAGAGGGTTCACCAGAGACAGAATGGGGAGCAAAACAGGCAGATCAGAAATACACTGCTGAGGGGAGCAGCGGGCGAGGCACGAGAGGTCTGCCGCGCCATGTGGGATTCTCCCCAGCTGGGTGTTGAACTCGCGTCACCCCTGCCGACAGCTCCACAGCGCAGCGCTTAACCGCTGCTCCACCAGGGAGGCCAGGAGGAAATTATTAACAAAACAACGAGAAAATAAACTTTTAAAAGTCCTGTTAGGTTAAGTACCAGTACCAGTTATGAGTACTTAACATGTTACTATGGTGAATATGAGAGTGGGCAAGCAATGGATTGCATGGCAAATGCATAGATGCAAAGAACATATAATTTAAACTACTGAAGATCCATATATAGAAACTAATACTGGCAAAGCTTGACTTGTAATGTGGAAAAGAGTCAAATTCCCCATTTAGTGATTTGGAGTTATTGGGAAAAAATAATGAAACATGAAACAATAAGGCTTAAATCACAGAATATGTCAAAAATAAATTGAGTAAATTAAAGAATAAATGCAAAAGGAAAATCTAAAATATCAAGAAAAAGGATATTTTATGGTGATGTTATTAAAATTTCCTCAAAAATATGAGAACATGATGCTGACAAAGAAGATTTATGAATTAAACTGCATTTCATTAAATGTGTGTAAAATCATGTGGCATTATGAAGTGAAAGGATAAGCCATAAGTTGGATAAAGCTATTGCAAACATCTATCTAATTGAATAAATAAATATATGCTACATAAATATAGCAAAGGAAATTAAGAATACCTATGTATTTAAAGAACTAAAAATGATAACATTATCATAAAAAAGAGAAAGTTGAAAGCAACCTAATACAAATTTAAAATGAGTGCATTTATTTCATAAGGGAGGAAACACAAGTGACAAGAAAGCATGTAAATATACACTTTGCTTTCTAGTAAGACTTTAGTACAAATTGAAATCACAATAAATAAACCTATGAGAGTAGCAAAAAAATTCATCAGCATTAGGTCATGGAAAAGTTATGATGCAGTGAGAATTCTTACGTCTAATTTAGAGAGATTGCAAATTTGTAGGCATATTAACTCATACAGTACAATTGAAGGTGCTCCAACTCAATGACCAGGTGAATCTGCTCCTAGATCTATACCCTTAGGGTAGTGATATTCAAAGCAGAGTTGTGGATGCTTCCCAGGTGAAAAATACAATACATGAAATGTTGAATATTTATAAAATTGAAAAAAGGATAAGTTTCACACCTTAAAAACCCAAGATAACTTTCATGATTTATTTTCTACTAACACTAAAATAGCTAACTGGAGATGAATTCCTTTAATCAGATATAAATGGACAGAAATTATTGATCTGTTGCTAGTTTGTGTTAGATTTAGTTTTAAGATACACATGAAAATGAATATTCTGCTATACTGATTTATAAACTTTTATGTAAATCTTCCACTTGATATGATTCTAGCAATAATCACTTGGCATAGACCAGTGAACAAAACACAGATATTTCTAGTGGTGGATTGGGGTTGGCAGATTCCAGCTTAACAGAAGTTTGTAAATATTTAGAATGCTTATGAGCCAGATGTTAACTGCAACCAGTCATGGTGAGCGTGTTTCCAACATGAATATCATAAATCGGGACATTTATTAAGAACCAATTTACCAGCACACCATTGCAAATATTCCTTTACCATCAAAAATAAACAAGTGATAAAGGATATGCATAACAACTGTAACCCATAGTATGTTAGATGGTGATAAAAGGTATTAGCAAAAATAGAGTACAGTGATTGGATTGCGAGTAGTTAGCTAAGCAGTATGCAGCATTAAATAGGTCATAAATATAAATTTGATATAAAAGGATGTCTCTTGAGGATAACCCCAAACCCCCCAAATGAGGTTTTGTAAGAAGATAGCTTGTACAAAAATATGGAAAATATGATCTAACCCTAGGAGCGATTAAAAAAAAAAAAAGAGGGTATGAGAGAATGTCTGGTGCTCTTAGGGCAGCAGGCAAGCTACTGTCATGTTTCATGGAGCAGGGGGAGTAGGGGGGCAAAAAGGTCAGATCAAGTCATCTTCTGGAAGCCTGTGAGGGACTTTGATTTTTTTTTTTTTTTTGAAAATGGAATAGAGTGAACCTACCTGGTTTCAAACATAGTAACAGGATCTAATAGGTTTTTAAAATAGCTCTGACTTTAATGTTGAATGTGGAGTTGGCATGTGGGAGGTGTGGATACAAAACTAAAGGAAAGTCTGCTAGGTGTATCACGTTAATGCACATAAAAATGCTAGCAGTTTACAACACAGTCGGAGCAAGGGGAGGTGAGGAGATGTTCTTGGACTTGAGATACATCTTGCAAATAGAGTCCAAAGCAATTTAGTGGTGGCACTTGTATAGACCTTCATTGCTGTTTACAGTATTGTAAACCAAGGTCATCTCAATAAAATAAACACTTAAAGGTAGATACTTTGAAAATCTATTTCCATCCTGACTAGTGAGTTACTTTTGATGCAAGAAGTTTCAATGTATATTTTACTCTTATCCTTGTAAATTAGACTTTTCACTTTGCCTAGAAGTTTAATTTTGGAATTTTATAGTCCTTTTAAAATTAGGTTAACTTTCCTTCCGACATTTTTGAAGAGTTAACAATAACTTTTAGCTAATAGAAAGTTTTATTGTGTTTCTGTAATCACATGGCTTGAAATGGTCTTGTTCATCAAAAATGTCACCAGCACCTTAATTAACATAACTCACCAACCTGATGCCATTAGTTGATTTTGCTTTAAATTGTAAATCTATGTATTATCCATCTTAAAAGTCAACATATGTTTTTTGCTAATGAGTTGAAGTAGTATGGGAGTTTTAATTTACTTAAAACTAAGATCTATTTTATTTTTCAAGTCTCAGGCTCTCCTAATAGAAATCTACTTCAGGGTACATTTCAAGGTACATTAGACACCATCAACTTTATCCACACAATGCTTCCATTATTGGAACATTAAATGACCCCCCTCCTCATTCTGAGCACAGCATCTAGTCTCTAGAAATTAGCAGTTAGCAGAAATCTTTCCTATAGATAAAATGGATGAACTTTGTCTGGATTAAATAATCACTATTTCATATATATAATGTGAGTTCAACCTTGAGAGGACCTTCCTGCTCAGTATAATAATTTGCTCTGCATACTAGAGAAAAGATAAATTCTAAAATGCAAGTGATAACATGATTTGAAGGAATCACCTCAGGGCATCTTTATTCATTAACATTATTATGTGATGATCAGTAATATTTGGCCATATTTCTCTTGATGATCCTGTGATGACATATTATAATTATATATCACAGGAGTGCTACTAATGTGATGTGTTTTAAAATAAATATCATAAAAGTAAACATCAAAAGCCATTTTTTTTTTCTCGGAGAGTTGTATTTGAAATGAAGCATAATTAGTCCAAAACTTTAATATTAGAAAATATCACAAGGAGTATATGTATGAGATTTCTACAAAGGAAGTGATTTTTGAAGTCACACCATGGGTCTTATTTAAAAGATGTGGTAACTAGGAGCAAGTGAGGTGCTATAACTTACCTCAGGTCGATCACAGAGAACAGTGGAAATTTAAAGAAGTGGAGGAAGCCAGGATTATCTCTATGGTAATAGATTAGAATTAGACCTCAGTATGAACAAATGAGTAGCTTAATATACTTATAGATGATTACATGTAGAAATATAGTTATGTGTATATACATGGGTTAGTTTATACCATATGTATTTTTTTCTTTAAGGTGAGAAAACCTAAAAGAATGACACCTCAGTAGTAATGACCACACTTAGCATCCCAAACACAGTTTTCTAATGTCATTTTCTGGGATGCCTGATTCTAGGACTGGGGTAGTATGTGTACAGAATGAGTCTGTAGCAACCTGCAGTGCTGTTGGGAAAGAGGTAATCAAAATGAAACCAAAGTGGGCGAAAGAACAGCAGGATATAAGTTTAAGGGACATAGGAATCACCTGAAAGAATTCCCAGCAACTGAAGACAGAACAAATTGGACAACAAAATAAAGTAGTATTGGAGTATAACACAAAGTATAAAATAAATGCTTCAGGGTCCATATTAACATAAATACATGACTGAATGAATTAATCAATGGCAAAAGGAGAAAAATAGGCCATACTGAGTAATTCACCCCTCTCCACCCCAGAGGAGAAGACACATAGCTTTCCATTTCTTGATCGTGGGCTGTGCATGGACACCACCCTCCAAAAGTTGAAAAAGGAGGGTGAGGAGTTACTTTACAGTGGAGAAACATGACAAACATTTCTTCAGTCAGATAGTCAAGCTCATCATCAGTGACACAAATCGTTTTCATATTGTATGATATACTATGATGAAATGTCACTTTTGCCTCTAATCTTTCCCCTCAAAGCTCATAAATCCATTCTAAAAATGAGAAAAACATTATCTGAATTCCTATGAAGGGCATCCTACAATATATCTGACCACCGCTTCATAAAATTCCATAGAACTGTCGAGGTTTTCAGAAAGAGGAAATGTCTGAGCAGCTTACTCCCCTTAGTAAGGATTAAGAAACTAAATCTTATTGCTGTGTTTTGCCTAGTGATAAAAAATATGTTTTTTTCCAGAATCATATAACACAAAACTTATTTTTCTAAAAATTTGAGATATGTCCCATGATGTCTTAGGGAGAGAGCGATTCACCCCATCTCTCCCCAATAACCTGAGTGATAAGCTATTGATATCAATGCTCTATTCTGAAATATCCAAACTAGTGTGATATAGAGAACTTTTATTTCTCACTTTTATTCCAAAGTACTTAATGTCTACCTGCAGCCGTCTTCTTACTCTGCTTTCCTGTCTCAAGCCTATCCAGACTCTTCCTCTGCTTATGTCCTAGGACTTAGGGATTTAACCTGAAAATCATTACCCTTTATACTTTAAACAATTATTGGTCTCTTCATCCCGCCTATTTATAACACAAACTTTAATCACATCTCCCCAGGTTGGCAGGACACTTTAGCCTTGGACCTTGCTCTGAGATCAAGTCTACACTTTCAAATCATTAGGCAGTTTGACATATTAGCTCAATAATCTTATAAATGTTTGCTTTGTGCAAACAAATTATACACAAACAAAAAACAAAATTAGCTTTTATTACATTAAAAAACAAAAACACTTTTACCCTTTTCCAGCTCTTAAAAGGTCAATTTAAATGACTAGTATTACTAATTTTTAATGATTTTTCAATTAGGAAATAAGTACTTTAAAACATCAGACAATTGGAAAAAGAAAATTAAAAAATTATTTCATTCTTCAGAAAATAATTCATATAAATATGCAGAACAGGTCAGGTCCATACAAGGTATTTCTTTCTATGTTACGTACATAAAATTTGACAATAGTGTTATCAGGGTAAAGATTGGCAAAATAATGTTTCATGTTAATGATGAAAGTACCTAATAGGGCAAAAAAAAATAAGTTTTTGTATTTAGTTATACAAATGGTTTCTAAATTACAGGCATCAACCCAAACAAAACATCTGGTGTTACAGAGAAAATTTGTTTTGTCCCTAAAGAATTTGAAAATGTCTTACGCCGATCCCCTCAACAAATTACATAGCTCTTTTCTCATCACTTTTTCTTAGGGAAATAGCTTATCAATTATTTATCTTTCATTTGTGGGATATTCCTTTGTTACTATGCATAAAAAGTTTCTGTTTTACAAAAATTGAATAGTGGCTATAGACAAGTAAGGAAAGACAATGTTAATGTAGTTTTATATTGTTTATATCTAAGAGCTTTATAAAATTATCCTCTGGGTATAATTTTCTCATTTGTTGAAATTACACCAAGTAGTATAAAAGCTCATTACATGCTAAATAAAACTTATTGTCTCTAAATGACAAGTCAATTTATGTGTCATGATCAGCTAAACACAGAGTAACTATAAATAAGAGATGATATATCTTTCCTGTACTAATATTCTTATGGTGACGTTGTGCTGTTGTAATTTACAGGAAGGTTTAGGAAACTTCCCAGTTACTTTATGTCCATATATATTTATCTCCCTCCTCCCAAGAGATATCTGCTCAATATGTCCCAACTAATTTGAATATCTCTACGTGACTTTTGTAGATACAGGGACTACAGACATTTTAAATCTAGAATTAAGAATGAATTAAAATGAAAATACTTCTGGATAAAGTAGGTTTAAAAATGAGTTTATTTGCAAGGGAAAATCTACTTTTAGTTTTTCCATTTGTTATTATATTTATTAATTTTCCTGGAGTTTTATTGCTCTGCAAAAAATCTTACAGGAGAGAAAATGATTTGGGCTAATATTTCTGGAAAGTAAATTGGAAATAACTTTAGTCAGCTGTACCATCAGCAACATACACACCCAGGAAAGTCCCAAGTGTAGTTGCTCTGTTTTTTCTTTTCTGAAAAATTAGCTAACTGCAACTTGCATTCAATTTAAACACCTCAGAGTGTTCATTTTTCACATAGGCTACCTGGTTGGTTTCTCTATCCCCTTAGGTAAATACGGTGTTTATGGAGCATGTACATTCTCACTGGTTTCTAGTTAAAATCACAAAAATTTCCCTTTTTCTCCCACTGCTACAAAACTTTTAGAGTGTGTCATTTCCTTTGAGTTTCATATAATGACTCAGTTACTGCTAGCAGTTTATTCCTTTAGGTCATCGATTGGTGTTTCCAGATTATTAACTTTCTCTACTAATTTGTTCAATTTAGATTTCAAACCTTTATGTCCCATTTGCATAATATCTGACTTTTGTCAATTTTTATTAGTAAGGCATGCATGCAGAGCCACTAGCGACAGTTCTGTTGGATCATTTGATTGCTATACTACCTGCAGAAAGCTCCAGGGCTTATCTGGGGAGACAAAAAACTCAGTAGAGTGTTCATATTGATAATTTTTCTGGTCGTCTTGATCTAATTCTAATCATTCTAAAGCTTTATGAATCAAAGCACATAAGTCACATATCTTTCCTGCAGATCACTCATCTTGCATCTTGATGATTGAACATCTGGATACAGTCTATTTAAATTTCATTTCATTATGTGATGCCAGGTTTATTTTAGTTTAAGTAAATAAAGTTATAACAAGTTGTTGAAGATTTGTTGAGTTGATCATATTAATTGATAATTCAAGTTTCAGTGTCAAGAGTAGTTTCAAGACCCCAGTGTAGTGACAGAAGTATTTTAAGGTATTATAGAAGCCAGATAATTTAGGATCAAGATTTACTGTATTAATAATTGAAATTGGACTAAGGGTGTGAATTTTTTGCTTATTTAACCTTTGCATTAAGAACTATAATCTTGAAGGAGCATAGTTTATGTTTTTGTATTATGCTGGAAAAAAATAATAAAACTTATTTTTTAAAAAATCTTTATATGTTTATTTATGTTTATTTCACTATCTTTTAAGTTATTCATGGTATTTATATCTAATACAACAGGGTTCAAATGTAAATCAAACTAAACTTTAAATAATCGTCAATATTTCATAGAAATAAGGGTCATTATATTAGTACCTGTGATAATCAGTTGGTCACAATTGCTTTGATCTTAATGCAGTACAAAATCATAAAGCACAAAGACTTCAAACCTCCTGGGTGTACATAAACGAAATGCAATATGATGAAATGCCTGTGTCTTTGTTATGGTAAACCTAAAGTGTTATTAAAGTCTTTGAAATTGCTTATAGTTGCTCTCCAGAATTACATGATCCAGGGTTTGCATTTAAGAATATTTTCTCATACTAAGTAGTATATTTAGACTACAGTGAAATTTACGGGGAGAATGTGTTACCATTAAGACTTACTTTCTTCCAATGACTATACCTTGGTATTCTCATATTGCTATCTCAAAGTGTGTCCTTTTTAACAAAGTGTCAGCAGGTAGGGGTCTCAGACATTAGTCTAAGGAGAGACATTGAAAGTGAATATCAATCAAAGCAGCTTTCTTGAAATCAGAAATTAACTTTACTGTACTTTGCAGCCACATGTTATATTTTTATAAAGTAGCACATTAAAATATGAAAAAGAAAATATGTAATTTTATACTTATTTCTATTTTTGTTAAAACAGTTATATTTTTGTATCAAGTTAATCAAATAGCATATGTGCTTCAATTCCATTTATCTTTTTTGCAAAAATAGTATCTTAAGAAAAATAAGACAAAGCCATTAAGAAATTTGAGCATCCTAATATTTATATTTCAGGCCTAGGATTTAGAATCATTTTGAAAACTTTCAGTGGACCAAATTCCAAGAACTGGACATATCCTTGAATTATTTGAGCGCTAATTTAAAAATTAGAACCAACATTGAAGTTTTTTGTCTCCATGAATTACAATAAAAGATGTCATAAGTACGCGAAAGAAATATCCCTTACTGAATATTTCAGTGTATTGTTCAACTTCCTCAGAACTGAAAATTATTCTGTTGGCACATATAAGATTCCAAATGAGAATCAATATTATCATCATAATAGCTACGATTTAAATCCCAAGAAAGACCATAATGTATGATCATTTTGCATAAATTTCATTATAATAACAGCTATGTCCATGCTAATAACTCTAGAACACATTTTTTAAAAAAATAACAGTAAATTTTCAGTAGCATATGTACCTAGAAAAACCATTCCAAAATAGTCTAGTATTAAATTAAACTAAAGTAGTCAGAATTAATTTTCCACCCACATGAAATATGTCAAGACTCAAGATATCACTATGTAACACACTAGGTCAGGAGCAGAAGGCATTTTTATAATAGCATGAAGTTCGTAATTATTGTAATTTACATTAAGTTCTCACATCTTTTTAAATTTTCTTCTAACTGCTTTGTTCTTAAAAAGGATACTCAGAAGTTAAAATCAATTTATAAAGTTTCAATAACGTACTATACCAAATTCAAATGGAAACTTTATAGAGTTTGTGCAGTAGTTTTAAAAGAATAGTAGAATATTGAAAAGTCAATGAATCAATCACCTCCGCCAAAGATGTAATGTAGTATCTAATTAATGATTCTAGATAGGAAGAGAGAAGTAGCTGAATTGTCTTTGCAGACTGCTTCAAATGAATGGAGTTAACAAATTAAATTCTTTTATGAATATTTAGAAAGTATGTAAGTTTATAAAATAACTCAATTTTCTTGTGACTGGCATAGTAATGAAAATATTTGGATATACAAATATGATGTGGGGAATATAAATAGCTGCTCTTAACACAAAACAGATGACTGTTCTCTGCCTCCTCATCAGTCAAATGGAGACAATCACATCTCTGCCTATTTTCTTCGGGTACTGAGACATCTTCACATTCTTGTCAACTATTCTCTGGCAGGATGGCAAATCAAACTTATGTAAAATATTATATGTTTTTCTTTAAGACTCTGGTAAGAATCTGCTTGTACATTATGCTAACCTGTGTAGCCATGAGGATTCCTAGCAAGGTACTCAGACAAGTTAGATTTGTCAGCTCTATTCTCTGTTATTATTCTGACCTTTTCCCTTCAGTTTCTTACCAAATGAGTTCCTGCCACTCTCCAAGTTCCTGGAAACTAGTGTCAGTGTCTCTAAAAATAGTCCTTAGAGACAAGTCCTCTGTCCTCTGCCAGGTTTAGAGATGGCAGCACTAAGACAAATCAGTGGGGGTTGAAGCAAAAGGCACAGTTCAGGAAGATGAAGTTAATGGGGACAAAATATCAGCAAGATTTATACAATAGCTTCTGTTTGGAAAGCAAGAAAATTCACTGTCAGTTTGAACCTCCAGGATGAAGTACAAATGGGGTCTCAAAAAATACTAATTCTAAAAAAAGTCCAAAGAATAGAATCAAGACCGTGTTAGTATACAAGTTCAGAATCTGATTAAGAATAAGGGTCAGTAGATCCTGAAGTTCCAAACACGTATTTTCCAGCTATTCCTTTGGTAGGTGATAATTCAGGTTTTCACTACCTCTCTTACAGTTGAATAATTAGGGAAATTGGATGCAAATTATTGGTAAATCATGAAAAAAATTACCTAAAAATCACACAAGTAGCTGTATTCTTACCTCTCAAAACTTGCTTGTGAAAGACAAGAAAGATATAGAATGAGGAAAAAGGATTTCCTTATTTTTCGTGTCTGGAAAGATAATATATTTACTCATTCATCCCTCAGAAGACAATTAGGTTGTTTTAATACATCGATATTTGTGAGTATAGCTACAATGAACGTAAAGGTGCAGGTGACTTTTCAATATGTAAATTTTAATTATTTTTGGATATATACCCACAAATGGAATTGGTGGATCATATGGTAATTCTATTTTAAAATTTTGAGAAACTTCCATAACGTTCTCTATGGAGAAGGCACGATTTTAAATTCCCACCAACAGTGTACAAAGGTTCCAATTTCTCCACACATTCACCAACATTTGTTATCTCTCACATTTTTTTTTTATTTTCTCCTTTTCCTTCTTTTTTTTTTTTTTTTTTTTTTTTTTTTTTTTTTTTTTTTTTTTTTTTTTTTTTTTTTTTTTTTTTTTTTTTTTTTTTTTTTTTTTTTTTTTTTTTTGGTAGTAGCCTAACATTGTGGTTTTGATTTGTTATCTCTAATTATACTGATCAACATTGAGATCATTACTGACTTAAAAAGGCCCTGATCTGTAGTATCTTGGTGTGCTGAACATGAATATAACCCTGAAAATTTTTTATTAGCTTTCGTTTTGAAGATATTTAATATCATTCATTTGATATGTTTCACCATGTAAATTTATCCAGTAGGACTGCAACAACATCCTAAATCAGCCTAGAGTGATGTAATATTGTATCCCATTGCATAATACCATCATGCACACATCATCCAGAGTTGTTTGCATCATTTTCTGATGCAATGAAATACTACTGCCAGGTGGCTGCTGAAGGAAGCTGAATCAGCAGTGCACTCTAGAAAGCCCTGTCAGAAAGGTTGAGCACTGAAAATATTTCAGACTTTGTGCCAGACAGTTTAAGCTGCTGTTCCATAGAATGGTTATTATTTTATCCATTTAGGCACAATACAGATCAGTAATGCCTCGAAAGTGCATTAATAAATAAATAAAATTAAATAAATAAATAAAATAAATAAATAAATAAATAAATAATAAATAAATAAATAAATAAATAATAAATAAATAAATAAAATAAATAAATAAATAAAATAAATAAAATTAAATAAAATTAAATTAATTAATAATAAATAGTGTGAACGATTTCTGCTCTATTCGTGGGGAAGTGACATTTGCCAACCAGGAGAAAAGTATCACTTCTCAAGTGAAGAAGACTTATCATCTTTACTTCGGGTGCAAGGTTGGTGACCAAGACAAGCCTTGGGCCCCGCATTTATGTTGTACTACATGTACAACACAGTTTTCACAGCAGTTCAATGGCAAAAGACCATCAATGCCGTTTGCAGTCCCCATGGGTGGGGAGAGCCAAGCAACCACATCAAAGATTGTGACTTCTGCTTGGTTCCTCATCTTTCTGGTGGAATAAGGAAGCCAAAGACGTCGAGAATGGCCTACCCAAACATTCCGTCTGCATTGAGATGACCGGTTCAACAACTTGCTGCAGGGTGGTGCGAAACAAGCATGGAATGCTTTTCGCCTAGTGTCTACAAACTTTCTTAGGAATGTTAGGGCAGAAAACTACAAGGAAGTAGAAGAAGACATACTGATGCAGTATCAGAAACTTGGCTGCAATATGTCTCTAAAGATCCACTTCCTTCATTCCCATCTGGATTTCTTCCCTGAAAATTGTGGTATGGTTTGTGATGAACATGGCAAACATTTTCATCAAGATATCGCATCAATGGAACAAAAATACTAGGGAAAATGGTCCACTAGAATGCTGGCTGACTACTGCTGTACACTCCCCAGAGATGCTCCTGAACAGCTGTACAAGAGACAAGCGAAGAATTCTAAGAAGAAGGCTATGACTTGATTTTTTTACAGGTATTAGCCATAGGCTTAATTGGCATACATTTCATGATGTAAACATCCATTTATTGCAGATTACAAAAAAAATAGAGCCAAAATTAGAATTTGACTGTCATATTCATGTTGAACACATACAAATTGATAGGAAATGACTAATTTTATTTCAGTGATATGACTTTTGTAAAAATTTGTTGACCAGTGTAATAAGAGATGTTGAGCACCTTCACATAAACCTGTTGTTCATTTGATGTTTTCTTTGGAAACATTCATTTATTAATTTGTTTTTGTCATTGTTGTTTTGTTTTGTTTTTGCTGTGGAGCTGTAGGAGTTCTTTATATATTTTAGATATTAACAAGATGTCAGATCAAGACATATTTCTGTCAGTTACCTTTTCATTAGGTTGATTATTTTAATGTGCAGGTTGATTATTTAGTTTGATATATTCTCACTTGTCTGTATTTTTTTCTTTTGTTGCTTATGCTTTTGGTGTCATATTCGAGAATCATTGCCAAGACTAATGTAATGAAACTTTCCTGCTATTTTAATGTAGCAAGAAATCTAGTTTCATATAGAACTGAAAAGATATAGAAACCATATTTCTAGTGTTCACTTTTCACAAAATGAGCTTTCTAGGAAACAAATGGAACTAATTGCTAGAACATGAAAATAATAGAAAAAGATCAGTTCTGGGGTATTATCTAATGCAAAATCATCTCCAAATAATATACTAAAATACATTGGTCCTTAAAAGTATTACAAGGCAACTGTTACTTATACCAGTACTTACCTCAGTACTTATACCAGTGTTGATTTTATGACTTCTATAACAAATCCAAACTTAACATTTTCTGTCTATCTATGTATGTATCTATGTATTTATCTACTACAGATATATATATACACACACAAAGTTACATTCTAGAAGAGGGTTCCTTGTTTGAATGGCTGCAAACTATCATTTTATATGTACTATTTTTTTCCAAGAGACTAACACTTATGTTAACATGACATTTATGCTCAGTGAAGTATATGATTTTATATGCAAACAGTATACTTTGTATTTTCATCAGTGAATAATTATAGCTGTTTCAACTGCACTCATACTGTAGTTTCTATTTCTCAGATTTTTTTTTCAATAACTTTTTTTTTAAGATTTATTTATTTATACATACAAGCTGGTGTACAGGCCAGAGGTGTGGGGCGGCGAGAGGGATCACCAGAGACAGAGTGGGGAGCAGAACAGGCAGATCAGAAGTACACTGCTGAGGGGAGCAGCGGGCGAGGCAGGAGAGGTCTGCCACACCATGTGGGACTCTCCCTGGCCAGGCGTGGAACATATCACAACTCGCATCTTGCGCTGCTGACAGCTCCACAATGCAGCGCTCAACCGCTGCATCACCAGGGGGGCCCTATTTCTCAGATTTTTGATATGCATTGACAGCTTCCTTTTTCATCTTCCTGGAATGTCCTTCCTATCCATCTCCCCATATTTCCCCATTTTTCATCAACTACTCAGAATTTCCATCCTTAGCTTCCCCATTTAGGATAGGTTGTATCACTGGATTCCAAATGATCTTGTGAATACTTATTTATAATACTCAATAACTACTATTGCTATCTATCTTTCTAACTAGACTACAGTTCAGAATTGTGTACCAGATATTATTACTTAATCTCTATGTTACTACTAATATTCTCAATTTGTGATACATAAAAAGTGGTCAAAAAGACTATTTAGGAATTAGGTATTTGTATTGCATGATTGACATGGAATTATGTTTACTATAGAATTAACTGTCTGTAAAAATAAATTATAAAATTATATAACATGTATTATAAAATAACAAGAGTTAATTATTTTTAAATAGTTTGTGCTCCTTAAGAGAGTTGGATAATAGATTAAAAAGTTTTTAAGTGGCATGTATGATGATTAATGGATTCAACCATATTTTCCTCCCTAGAGTAAATTGTCCTACTTGTAAAAACTTCTCCAGTCCAATGTTTGAACATTTGACAATATTCCTCACTTTGTGATTGGTTAATTCTTTTGAGAGCAATGTATTTTTTTTATTTTTACCTGAGTATTTAAACTTTTGTATATCTTTTTGAAATACCTTTTAACTTGCCCAATGGGATGTTTCCTATATCGTGAATCACTTAATAAACTAATTCATATATTTGAAGTTATGTTTGTTATTCAGTACTTCCAATAGTAGCGTAATGAGATTTCAGTATAACAACTATGAAATTGATAAATTACGGTACCTAATACTTAAAACATATTACAATAAGCATGAAGATTGTATACCTATGAACTGATCAAACTGGAATAGATAATTTTATTCTAATATGGCTTAAAATATTTCAATTTCATAATTTTTGGCTAGAAATATTTAATAAAAATAAATTTGATTAAAAAAGATGTTTTTCAAAGGAGAAAAATACAAGTATATCCCTTGAAAATTTACTAGGTCCTGAGCATTTGAACCATGATAAGACAATGGGCTTTCATAATGATGATGCTTTGCCTTGCTAGTTTTAAAGATACCACTTTACTTTTTAGTAAACTATACTGATAAGTAATTGCTGTACTTAAATGAATTTTGAAAATGATAACCTTTTTTACTATCTGCACAAAGTTTGTTATCTTATTAGAATAAGAATTAAAAACAAACATATATCACATAGCTATATAATAGATTTTTCTTGCAAAACAGTATAGTTTTTAAAGTTTCATTTTCATTAATTACTCTTATTAAAACTGTAGTTTTCAATCTATTAACTTGAAATGACCTCAAATACCTTAATCTGAGTTAGTGATTATAAAAATTCTGCCTTTGGAAAATAAATTATTTTGCATATATTCAGTATTGATCTTATGATAAAATAACTGTAAAAGAATCACCAGTGCAAAGTATTATGTCTAAAATAAACAGATAATAACAATCATCTGTTTCAAGATGATGGTTTACAGTAGCTCATTGTTTTATGGATGTCAGAGAGTTTGATTAAGCTCCTAGTGCCATTGAGACTGTCACTGTTTGTTTACTGAGAATGTTTTCAAGTTGGCCCCATTTTCTGCTCTGCTTGCTCCTGAGTGGAAGTAGCTTCACACTTACTAATAGCCTTCTTAACCCCTAGGGGTGATGGTGAATTTAGTTTTAAGCATTCCCTGAGAAATAAAATAAGTAAAAAACAAGATATCATAGAGAAAGCATTTCAATATAATTTTGATTATAGTATTTAATGTAATTTTATGTACCCAACTTAAAAGTGCCTACTATTTCAAAGTAGTAGCCCTCTGTTATCTAATAGATAAATTACAAGGCCCCCAGTAGATACCTGAAACTGAGGATAGTACTGAACACGGTACATACTAAGATTTTTTTCCTATGTATATATACCAATGAAATTTAATTATAAATTAGGAATGGTAAGAGATTAACAACAATAGCAAATGCTAAAATAGAATGATTGTAATGATATATTGTAATGAAAAGTATGTGTTGTTCCTCTTTCTCTCTAAAATAATTTACTTTTGAAACAACATTATTTTCCTTTAGTGGTTGACAGCTGCTAGCTGGGTAAGTGGGGACTGCTATAAATACGACAGATTTGAGTTTTAACGTCATATATGCTTCTTGCAAAACCTTAAATATTTATTGAAATTATTAAATGGTAATCAATTGTACCCCCATTTAGAGAACATACTGTTAATATCATGGTTGCTTTTGTTTGCTAATATTTTGAAGCTGCTTTGGAGACAGTTATAATTTAGAATGGTACCCTAAAATTTTCTTTGTAAAAATTGCCAAATTTTAGATATCCTATGTTGATTTTTCAAATCTGCATCATAAATACAATTGCAAATATGTTAGTGTTTTAAAGATTAATTATGTAATTTCATAAATCAAAATTACTATTGTTGTCATTGTTATCAATTAACCTTATGTCCATCAGTTGCTTAACATATTTCGATTTGTCTTATGATATGAAAATGACATATTTAAATGACTTTTTATTCTTCCTACATTAACTGATATTTATTTTATTATAATTAAGAGCTATTTCAGTCCTGATTTTCCTTGCCCATTTTCTCAGTCATATTGTCTCAAATCCAATTAACTTTAGTGGCAGAATTTCTTTTTATTGTCCATTTTCATTCTGTTCCAAACTGACTTGATCGCTCTCTAGGATTAATGCAATTTGGCCATCATTTCTCAAGGAATAATTTACACTGTGTTCCAGGATGTGTATATTGATGCTCATGTCTGCTTTTTTAATATTTACTTCTCAGTCACTATTCCTCTCCCTATATCTTCAAATAACTTTTTAAAGAAAGGACCACTGGCTGTTATTTATCCATTGCTCCCCTGGGAGAGGAAGCTATCGACTGTGATTAACTTTTGCAATAATTAGAATCATATTGAATATAAATATCATCTTTGTTTCAACCATTATAAACATATGTGCCTATTTTAAATTGTATGAATAAACTCATACTAATATGCATATATTATTTTATCATGAGTGTGCTGTGAATTCATTGGTGTTATTTCTCTTAGGTTTTAGGTTTGTCACTTGACTCTTCATCCTTTTTTTCCTCATCTCTTCTTTGTGATCTAGATTTTTTAATTAATTTGAAAATATAAATTTAAAGTCTGGTATATTTTCACTTTAACTCATTTGGCATTTTGATGCTATAGCCTGGGTGATGGTCATCATGATGATGGAAGTGGTAATCACAGTTGATCATTTTTAAACTGACTACATTAGACACAGTCTTCCAGTTATCCCATGATCTTCTAGAGATTTTTTTGGGTTGTTTTCCATTTTGCTTTATATCCAGGCCAATAGGTATGTAACAGTGTGTAAGTTTATCAAAAATCATTATATCTACATGTCAGAACTATTAATTCTTGGATGACACAGATTTTGAAACTTTGTGAAAGTTCCAATGGTCTTAGTAAAATTTGTGTTTAAATCAGTGCATAGTATATGGAAAATTTATAATGTTTTATGAAAAACCAAGATGTTTTATGATAAGATAAATATTAACAATAAAACAAGATTTTGATAAAGCAAGCTGTTTATATAATTTACATAGCTTCATCTCTGATCAAATAGTTACATATATCTACTTATGTATCCTTCATAAATTGTTATTTTGTTAGTAATAATTGAAAAATACCATATCTTTTTATCTATGGAAAATACGTGATGAGCCCTGTGACTTTACACTTTTTATTCTCATATATGTCTCTGAAATTAATTACACACTTTTTATTATATACTTTATATTTTGTCCCACCATTTATACTTTATGCCAGCTATTTGTCTTTTTAACAACTCTGACCATACAATGAGGGCATTATAAAAGAAGGCTTGATAAATTATAAGTCCTCTATAGCTTATCCAGTATGGAATTGTGAACATTTTTGTTGCCTAATTAAGTTCATTAATCTTTTTTTTCCTCACTACTACTTTGAAAACAGACTTTATAAATAAGCTTTCAAAAAGCACTATGTCAACATATATAATAATATATTTTTCTGTAATGGGAAACTTTTCATTAATAATTTGGTGTAGACCACTTTTAATAGACTCTCCTCCATAACATCTGACACATAGTATTAGTGTTTATGTATTGGTCAATTAATAGTTTGAGAACATGTAGCAATATTTGTGAACCACCTTGTTACTCCCTCCATATGCTGAAAGACAGAGTATGGTTGAGATAGTGAGTCTACAGTTTCATGATGCTTCTCCTTGAATGTGTATACATTTGTGAACTATTGAAACATGGGGACCTTGGTAGTGGGTATGGTATGATAACATACATCGAAGAGGTGGGAGCCTATATTTCTGAAAAATATATGGTGTTGTAAACCAATGTTACCTTAAAAAAATGTTTATGGATTTTAGACACATATACAAACACACAAATAGGCCATAGTGACTTTGTTTATAAATGTTTAAAAGCAAGGCTTTGATTCAAAATTAAAACATTTCTAAAGCTCTAATAAGTATGTAAAATGTGGATAAATTTTATCTGGAAATTTAATTTTTGATTAAGAATGTTTCAACATAGATTGTTACATGACGATGAAAAATGGACAATTTAGGCATAAAAAATGTCATTGAGAACCCTCAGTGGAAAACTGAAAACTCCCATCCAAACCAGTGATTTTGAGAGTTTCTGTTCATTTGAACAGAGGAGTAAATTGTGCTTTCCAATTCTTCTCAACTTGTGTTAAAATGGGATTTATTTTTTAAGATAAGCATATCAAGCAAAAACCAAACATTGCTTTAAAAGTTCCAAAAATAGGGGCCTCCCTGGTGGCTCAGGGATTAAAGTCTCAGTGCTATCAAGCTATCCCCTATCACTGTGGCAAGAGTTCAATCCCTGGCCAGGGAGCTAACCCATATGGCACAGCAGACTTCTGTCTTGCCTACTGCTCCCCTTACCAGTGTTTTTCAGTAGATCTGCCGGTTCTGCTCCCCACTCTGTCTCTGGTGAATCCTCTCATCCCCCCCACCTCTGGCCTGTACCCCAGCTCTTCTATGCAAAGTAAATAAAATAAATCTTTAAAATAATTCAAAAAACAAATCTATTTCCTGTAGTACAAATAATATCACGTATAAAAATATTTTATCTTTTAGATTTACAGATAACATTAATCCATATTACATAGTTATACATTTTATTTAATGAAAATCTGTTGCCCAAAATAGTAGTTATTCAAGGTTTAGTAAACATAGGAATCTTTTTGAAGGTAATGATAACGTGCAGATTTCAAATGTGTTCTCAGATATCCCGATTCAGTAAACCTGTGTGAACCTGAAGTCCTTCCTTTTGAAAGCCAAACTTCTAAAAAGATTTATATGATCTTCACACATACTTAGAGAAATAATGACCTAGGCTAATATTTTTCAATTTCAAGAACGTTTATTTTCAGAACTATCGTTTAAATAACATAACTAAATAACATACTATGATAGCTTTAAGTTTAAATAAAATGGCATACAGTACCTAAAGATCTCCAAAAACAGACCTGAATTTGTATATTATGGGTCCTACTAAAGTTTAGTTCTCACAGTAGTCCTGTAAAGCAAATATATACAAAGTTTGGGCTGTTCAAGTAAAAAAAAAATTCAGTTAACTTTGTACTTTTAGTAAAATGATGACAAAATGTTCAGCAAATATTGTAACATCAATTTCTAAGGATAATTTAAATTTTTGTAATACTTTAATAGTATATTAAATGGGCATGTAGAATAGATGGTAATAATATACTGAGCATATCATAGTAAGGGCTCCAATCCAATAAATTTCTAACTTATTTACTTAAAAGTGCTTCTTGGATAATAAATGATTATGTAGCAGCTAAAAGATCAACTGAATATATGTATGTTAGCATATTTTTTGGCATTTGAAGGTGGAAGATGACATTTTTTCATTCAGAGAAAAGTTTTCTAAAAATCGTTGTTATAAATTAAGTAAACTATGTTATTGCAATAATCCAATTCTAGCCGCAGAGATTATTCTCAATTGGTAAAATAATTCAAGGACAATCCAGATGAATATTGAGCACTTTGAGATCCTATCAGATCCTTCTCTTGTAATATGGGGATTGTCTATCAGACATCTCATTCTTATACTCTTCAGTTAAGTTTCTGTAATAAGAAACAGCTCTAGTCTTGTAAGAAAAATTGGCCTGACCCCCCCACAGTTGCGGAAAGGTATAGATATCTAGATAGATAGATAGATAGATAGATAGATGATAGATAAAATTTCAAATAATTCATATATTCAAAATATTTTTATATAGAATTGTGTTATTTTTAAAAATGAGGCCTCTAATAATATAGTAATTTTTCAACATTAGTGAGGAATAAGTGAGGGAGCAGTTGCATAGGTATCCAAGAGATGAGTGCCACTGTGGTAAGAGTTCGATCCCTGCGTGGCCAGGGAGCTAAACGACATGGGGCATCAGACCTCTTTGGTCTTGCCAACTACTCCCCTTAGCTGGGTATTTTAGTAGATCTGCCTGTTCTGCTTCCCTCCTCTGTCTCTAGTGAATCCTCTCACTCCCACCCTCTGTACCTTTGGCCCCAATTCTTGTATGCATAAATAAGTTAAAAAAAAAAAAAGAAAACCCCTGGGGTAAGGGGTAAATGTGGGGTGAATAGTATTTCTTTGCATTTTTTCTTTATATAAATCATCACAGATTGTGGTACTTCTTTTTAATTGTCTTTTTCGCATGGACTGCATGCACTCTTTTTGAGAGCGGATTGCTTTCATATTGGATCTCCAGTGCTTACAATGGTTTCTAACTCAATGTCAGACTTGAATTGATTGGATTAATAGAATAATGAATGAATAAATTAATTTTTAATTAAAAATTCAAGTACAACTGAGAAATAAATTTAGAATCTCTTTACTACTACTATAATGTTTTTGAAACAAATGATGCACTGCAAAATTAATGATCTTTAGTAAATTGAATTCCTGGTTGTACACATTCATGCCAACTGCTTTTAAGGCACAGTAGCTAATTTAACCTAACAAAACACTTTGTTAAGGAGAAGAATATCCCAAATTTTTACCCATCCATCATTTTTAATAATGATTTTCTTATGTTTATACTTAAGTTTATTTACTACTTACACTTCTAACAAACAGAATTCTGAATTGTCAACACTTTTTAACCTTTTACCTACCTATTATTTTAGTGTTAAGAATTTGAATTGGAATGTGCCAATTTAAATAACGGAAGACAGGATAAGTAAATCCTATATGGGGGTCTTAAGGAATTCTTAAAACCTAAGTAGTTTGTTTCATTTACTATTAAAATATTTTGCCTTTGTAACATGTAGTTAATTCTATGTAGTAGCATAAGACTGAAACTTTTCTTAATTTCCCTAATATATGCAGTTTGTTGCATTTCAGTGATATTTTTTGTTGAGATACAATATTTTCAACATAAAAAACAGCTTCCATCATTAATACAGAAAAACAAAGACATTGTAATAAGAACATTCCTTCCTTTGTTACTTGTGTGGCATAGTACAAAATATTTTGTCTTGGAATTGGGCAAATAAAGGTTAAAAATTCCAATCCCTGCTATTAAAACAATATTTGGAGGTGGGGGGTAGTTAATGACACTAACTATGGCGGGACTTCATGGGAAAAAAAAAATACCATATGAAAAATCCTGAGTAAAACAGTTCTCATTCTCAATTGTCAGTTTTCTTCACTTTTCATCTAGCTCTATTATACAGCTGGAGATGGATTTAAGCCAATAGACTTTCAAGACCATGATAAACTCAGATTGCCTGTATTACGGGTAAATTTTCTGTCATATTTCTAAAATTAAGGTGGACATTGTAAGGTGAAAAATCATCAGTATGTTATCTTGACAAATTAAGTTTTAAAACCTTTCAAGACCTTCCTAATGACTAAATCTCTCAAGATGAAGAGTTTGAAAAAGCTAAAGGGAACCCTCAATCAAGAAGATTATATGGTGAAAAATAGCCTGGAACATTGTCTCTCTAATACTCTTGCAAACATGCACTTGAAAAAAATTGTAAATTTTACTGAGAGGAAAATCATACCAATCATGAAATAATGATATTTGGTCTTTGAAAAGTGCAAGTAGTGTCTGATTATAAGGTTACTGATTTATTTAAGCAACATGCTGCTTGTAGCTTGCACTTTCAACTGTCAGTTAAATTGTATTCAACTTTGGCTTAACTTGTATTCAGCTCATTGCAATCCGTAGGAAACCAAATTTAATGTTATTTTAGAGAGTATGGAGACCATAATCTCTTTCTAGCTCAAACCTGGCTGACAGAAACAATTGCTTGCTTTCTCAACCATTCAAATTAATTGTGAAATCAAAAAAAAAATGATGATTATCTGGCTTGCCATTTGAGTGACATTCCTAGCTTACTATGCATCTACTGTGAATTCTCTTTTAAAATGTACAGAAAAGCAAAATGATTTTATTTATAGGATACTATTTGCAGTAAGTAGATTGACATTAATTACAATCAAAGGAGAATGAATTTTAGTTAAGCATGTATTCATTTTAAAAAATGTGATATACAGAGGTACCCAAATACTAATATTCATTTTTTTTTCACTTCTTCCTTCTTTGCCTATTTCCTTTCCTATCTCCCTCCCACTTTTTTTTCTTTCTTCCTTCCTTCCTTCTATCATTTTTTTCTTTTTTCTGTCTTTCATTTTTGGTTTCTTTTCTATTAAGAGACAGTGTAGTAACAGTTTATCACATTCGACAAAAAGATCTTCACTGCAAAAGTAATTGAGCGTCCTATCAGTGAATTTATAGATTAACAATTCCTGTAGGCATTAAAAAACTTTAACCTAATAAAATAAGTATATTGTATACAAAATCTAAACTGTGGGCTAATTTGCGGGAATAAGTAAGACAACAATACTTAACATTAGCTTTTTAAAAAGTTTTGGTAGAGGCAGGAAGTTTACATGTGTTATGTAATTTCAGATTTACTTGTGGAAGTACTGAGTGACTTTTCAGGGTTAGTTTCTCTAGTACAGTCTTTTAAGATGGTCTGGAAGGATGGTCCAGATCATTCGTATAAAATCAGCTGTACCAATTTCAATTATTATCCAATTATGTGTCTTCCTCCTATATCCCAGCTTGAGATGTTTTGTTTTATTTATTTTTATAAAGGCATTTAAAGTATCTGTCTCTCCATTCTTAGCTGCTTATTTAGCTGTTGATTGTTTTTTTTTCCATTAAAATGCCTTTATTGCCCATTAAGAGGTCTGCATTTAGTAACTTGCTATGTTTTTTTTTTTAATTTATGGAGCTATATTTTGAACATAGTATGTTTCTTATTTATGGACTTAAAATGACAAAATTTACTTGCAAGTGTGCAGTACAAACCTATATTCCACAGCAAATAATTCAAAGTCTCAGTTAATGAGAAGCATTATATGTGTATGTGAAGAACAGAAAGTAAATTACCTGTGCACTGAAAAACATTTGAGAAAAAGTTGGACTTAAGTCATTTAGACACATTTCTCAATGTCAGCCATTGATTGTAGCTGAATACGTATTTGATACTTCAGTTTGTTTCATCAAGTCTTAGTCTGTCCTTCATTTGCGTAGTCCCAGAATCAGTCATAGAATGGGGAGGGTTCTTACCTAGAATCGGGGGTTCCCCACCCTCTCAGTTCACCTTGTAAAGATCCTTGCCTCACATTCCAGGAGCTGTACTTGCTTCCAAGTTAGGCTTCTTGTTTGTTTACTTGTAAATAAAATTTTAGGTTTTTTATCATATTTGGATGTACTAGTAGCCCTGAATACATACTCTCCCAGATTAAAGCTTTAAAATAAGTAACTCACTATACTATGCTTTTCTTTCTAGTTTCCATTTTCTTTCAGAATTGCCTGTCTTGTTTTTCTTGCCCTTACTGTTTTCAGGTGAGTGATTTCCTTGTATTTGTCCAGTTTTTTAAAGTTATTTTCTGTGAGGATGAGGTGGTAGACAACCGGCAGAAGTTGGCTTGAAATGCATAGTATCCACTAGGACCCTCAAGTATCCATTAGAAGAAGAAATTGATTGTAATTCTGAGAAGGCAGAAGGATCCTGGGAGTTTATTGGTGACAGATTCTGTTCTCTACAGAAGACTGTATTTAGAAGCCTGAGCACATGAAAGGGTGAGAGGTATGTCATTTCAGGGCATTTTTAGGCTATTATAGAAATAAGTGTAACAGATGATAACCGAGGAGATTTGACGCCTTTGGGGCAGGGACAGTGTGGAAAATGATGCAATTGTTCTTTGTCGGTTCTTTGTAGAATTTAGGTGGAAAGTGACCGGATTGTTCAGCTGAAGGATGGCTCTTAAATCCTCAGTATCAGCTCAAGGAGAAGCCTCGGTGATGGGAGATGGCCTGCCAAGGACTCAGAGAGCTCTCCTTGACTTGTGCTAGTGTGAGATAGAGGTGGGTTCTTTGGAGACCTGAGAAAGAATGCATAGGGGTGCTTGCAGACTGTAGAAATGTGGGCACATAAAATGGAATGTGATGTGGAAATCTCTGATCAAAGGCATTGATTATGTCTAAGATAAATGTTATAGTTACAAGAATACTGTTTTCTTTCTATGATCTCTAATTTGTATTTTAATGTGCAAAAATGTTGAATAGAAATGTTGAATGTTGATTTTAATGTTTTTTGTCTTAATTTTATTCTGCTAGAATGTTTCTGAGAACAAAAGATCTGGATGTCTGTATTTATTATTTTCATTTTTTTTAAGATTTTCTGAGAAGATATATCAAGATTTTTAAGCATAAGTTACTTTTGGAGACATTACATATGATAAGACAGATATAAAACAAAAAAAGGTGATTATAATTAGTTATTTATACTAGGATTTTTATTAGCAAAATAGGTTTTATAATGAATTATAATAACATATTCAGTATTTTATGAATAGTGTTGATTTCACATATAATCTCTTGTTGATATCTCTAGCCTTCTATCACTGTAGATTTTGCATAGTACATCATTTCTTTCTGATCCCAACAGAACAGCTTTTTCAGCTCCAAACTTTCTTCTTATTGTTTTTATAAAATAAAAATAATTTTTGTCCTACTATAAAATAGATTTGGTCAATGAGAATCCATCTGTGAGATTATAAGCTCTCATTCAACACATGCAGCCCATCTGTTCTTGGATCCATAGGTGACTTGGATAACATCTGTTTTACTTGTTTGTTGACATACCTCAGCATTTGGGATGCGGTTGCAAATAGAATTCTGCTCATTCATCATTCAACTGATCCTTGAGGAATAGCCTACATTCTTCCTCAGTTAGCTTTAAAGAGTAAAGTGCTCTCATATCATTCCGTGTTGATGAACAACGAATTAATTAGGTTAGTAGTAGTATTTGCTGTGCTTATGATCAAATGCAGTTATATTCCCTTTCATATATTTCTTATAAAACATTACTTGCAGTTAAAACCTGATTTTAATATAAGTATTAGGCAAATTATTATTAGTGAAATTATTCACTTTAAATAATTTTGCTTTTTGGCTGAGAAAATCTGTGTATTTGTATGAATGCATGACAAAACAATATTTCAATTCTAAAAACAAATCAAAATAACATGTTATATATGTATAACATATATATATATAGAGTATATATATATATATATATATATATATATATAGAGAGAGAGAGAGAGAGAGAGAGAGACTTTATATAAAGCATTGTAACATTATAGGGATTTTTCTCACATAAAGAATTATTTTGAGTAGTGACCAAATATTTCATGAACAAATTTGAAAATGTCTACATGTACTCAGTTACACTGACTTCAAAAAGTTAGTTGATAACGATGAACATATTATAATGAAACCCCAAACCTTAGGGAAAACATGTCTATTGGAATGTTAGGAAAGAAGACATTTAACCCAGGCTAGCTTTCAGAGTTTGTGACCTGTGTCATGACAAAGTTTGGCATGCAGAAGGTCCTGCACTTACTTGCCTTAATCCTGGGTAGTCTCTTTCATGAAATTTGTACTGTTAGCTTTGAACCTGTGCTCTGTAAGAGAAGACTAAGCACATAGTGAGTCATACTGTGAGCAGAGATGTAGGCAATTTGCATATCTACCCTTCCTTCAATTCCAGTCACCTAAGTAGCTCACTCTGTCCCCTGAACACAAGATTGCAGAGGGCCCAAAGTGCATGGGAGTTCTGTGAGACTCACAACACGTAAATGTAAGGTATCACATAAAACCAAACAAGTAGGGGTGATGATAGCCCTGAGTCACGCTTTCCATTTGAACAGATCTTGTATACTGAAAGAGTAGAAACACAATCATAGGATCTTGTTATATGCTTTCTTACTTTCCTGTATTGACCAACCTTTTTATAGAAAATGATAACAGGAAAAAAAAAAAAGGAAAATTTAAGCAACCATAATTCCTTTTTTGTTCATTCCTTCCTTGTCAGTGAGACAAAGGTAGAGAATGTTGATAGAATGTCCATATTTCATGAAGTGAAAAAATCATGTATGTTATATACACACACACACACGCACGCACACACACACACATATATGTGGTGTTTACCCTGTTCATACAAAATATATACATAATATATATCATATATATTATATACTATCATATATATTATATACTATAATATATATTATATATAATATAACATATTATAATATCTATAATATGATATATAAAAATATATAAATATATAAATATATAATATATACACACACATATGGTGTTTACCCTGTTCATACAAAATACATATATGTGCATAATCTCTAAAAGAGAATTGGTGTAATTTCAGGGACTTTTAAACTGTCATGATGCATTACAAAAGTAATGATAAAACTCCTGCTGATGAAGTAAAATTTTATTTTTCTTTGCCTAAAATGACATTAAGTAGTAAATAAAAATTACCATAACAATTTAAGAGACAAGTCATAGCAGAATGGAAAAAATTTATATTACCTTTAATAGCATTTTCCACTGATTTTCTAACAGTTTAACATTTTTATTTTACACTAGGCACTGCAAATTAAATAGCTGGCCTTGCATTTCACCAGCCATTCTAAGTTACATAGGACTATAATATGATGTGTATATTAATGATGGTTAGAGAAACAGCCAGACAGTTTTTCTGCTTTTCAAGTTTGAAGGGAATGAAGAGTTTGAGATTAAAATAGCCTAAAAGTACATTTATTGGAGTTGGTCCAAATATGCACTTCCATGAGGTTATCCATAATTATTTTGCCCTGCACAGATATGTGATAAATGATAGATAGGTGGCATGTTATAATATTGACATCACATCTTTGACATTAATCTGACATAAGACATGTCTCTGACACTGCTGACAATTTCACATATTTTAATTCATGCTACACATAGACACTGTCAGGCTATCATTGTCACCATTTCACATTGTAGTGGAAATGCTCTTTTCGCCTACACTTGAAGCAATTACATACTGTGTTCAAATTAGCAATGTCTATAAGGGAGAAAATGTGAAATTAACATTACATCAAGGAATAGATGTGGAGTAAGAGGGTCAGCTTTATATTATGTTCTTAAGTTGTCCAATGCAGTATTATTTGCTTTGTCTTTTCAGATATTAATGTTTGTATACTGAATCTCTTCTCTTCATTTAATGAATACTTGCCCTTATGTCATACCACATAATTTCAAGTATTAGGATGATCTTAATTTAATTAAATTACTCTGAATTGCTACATCATGTACTACATAGGAATCTCAATCCTTTCTTTTTCTCTATATTCATCCATTATTTTATGTTTCTACACATTTTTATTTTAGCCCTTTAGCATTTTTAAATTATGATTCTTAGGTTGCTTGTTTAAAAAAATGGATACTTGTCCCTTTGACCTAGTCAAGATCTGAGTAACTTTGCTAGTAGGACATATTTCTTTCCTTTCTTCAACTCTATTTCTGCCAGATTTGTTTGACAGGTAGTATCTTTCAATCAATTTCATATTAGATATATATCAAAAAGCAGAGGAACTAGTGATGACAGCACTTTAATTGAATTCAAGAGACGCTAATTAAATGATTTGACTAGAAATGTTTCTACCTTGTGACAAGATCTATGGTTTGAAATAAAACATTTATTTTAAATATTTCATAGAAAATTCAATTTGATATGACTGTATTGACACATGGCTGTATGCAGCTCAAGCCACAACAAAATGTTGTCCCTCTTCATGCAAATATGTTTTGCAATTTGTTTAATTATTCCTTAATACAGCAAGAAATATCTTTTTCAACATAAATTGTAATGATGTCTGAGGAAAATTAGTCTTGTAGATAAATGTTAAAAAACATAATTGCTTTTCCTGAGGATTTAATATAACCTATATAATATGTAATGATTCCTATAATAGTCATGTATGTTAGAATGGCTAAAGGAAACAAAAACCTAAAAACAAAATAAATTTTGATGAGGATGCAAAGCAAATGGACCGTGCTGTTGGGAATGTAGATTCCTTTGAGCATTTTGGAAATTTGTCTAGAAGTATATACTAAAGCTATGTATTTTAATGATGAACAAGAATTTTACTCCTATATATATATATATATATAGAGAGAGAGAGAGATAAAGATCCTACAAGAATGAGTGCTTGTGAAAACTAAAAAAAAGTCCTGTACACAAATGTTTACAGCAATTTTAATTGTTGACAAATAGAAACGGCACAGCATGGCCATATAATGGAATACTGCATAGCAGTATAAAAGCACAATCAAACAAATGCACTGTTAAGAAGCCAGACACACAAGAATACACATGATATGAGACCACTCACATGCAATGAAAACAGACAATGTTAATCCATAATGGTCATGGTCAGAATAGTGGTTATCTTTGGTAAGGATTGACTGTAAAGGGGAGAAGGGGTTCTTCTAGAGGTTGTAAATGTTTTCATCTTGGTCTACTTATTATTTAATCTATTTAAATAAAAATACTTAGTGTTCAAAAATATTAACAACTATTAAATTTTGTGTCAAATATGTTGAAATACTTTACAGCTTAAAATAATTAATGACTTCATTAGAACCTAGGAAGACCTTAAATAATAAGGAAAATTTACATGATCCAAATCAGTTAAATAACATGGGAGTTGATAAGCCTCAAATTTTGACTTGCAGTTTATTAGATATAGGATAAAAGCTAACTTTGTTAAAGAATTTATCTTTCATTGCTACTTAAAAGAAAACATCAAATATCACATAATTCTTCCTACCAGCTTGTCAGTGATTTTGATTTAAATTAATGGTAATTACTTCACAAAATCCGTAGGTTCTGTTTAGAAATTGTTAAGGAAAAGTGTGCATCAGAATATGGGCCCCACACCATCCTCCAGATGGCGAAAACATATGGTGTTGCTGGAATTGTCACTCCTAGGACAACATGTGCTGCAGCCACTTGATGAAAGAACAAGCACATGGTACAGTTTTCAATAGTGGTGGAATAAGCAGAATTTCCCTGTGGGAGTATATATTGATGTTAGAATAACTAGATTCCATTAAAAATTTAAAATTCTTACTAACATTATTAATTAAATAGAAGTGTGCATTAAATATTTTGAACTAAAAATACCTAAAGGAGTTTGTTGAATGCCACACACAAAATTCAGGTACATTCAATCAAGGTTTTGGTGTTATTATATGATATTTAGTCAAGCAATTGACTGTTTTGTGTTTCCACTTCTGAACTAGGCTTTTATTTCCAGTAGGAAAAGTAATTTGCCATCCTTTTTTAGGCTTAAAAGAGAGGTAGAGAGAATTAGTGTGAAGGAATTTAATGCTATAAACTTAAGCGTAGAATTTTCCTTGCTTCTTCAAACTCTTTATGATACCAGTGCTGATACTTTATGATACCAGTTTGTCTTTCTATATTTTTTTTTCTTTTCAACTGTATAATGAACAAATACTTTGGCATACATCAGTTCTCTATATTCTTTTGAAAAAATGACAGAACAGATTAGATGATGATATGAGGGAAAATTGGTGATTAAGATTTTTCAAAAAACAAAGCACCAGTGCGTCTCTGAACTAATGAGGGAACTATGACTTTTTAAACCTCATGCTCCTGGTTCTTGGAGACTCTTAAATCATGCAAGCAGATCATATATATGAATAATTTATACACATTAATTTCTTATTTGTTATTAAAGATGCAGAATAGCTCAATTTCTTGTCACTTGATATCTCAAAACCACTCATTGGAATGAGATTTCTGTTAATATTTTTTTGAAAATGCTTTCTGAGGTTACCTTGGGATATGAGAATGTGTCTGTTTTCAGTAATGGCAAGGAATGAGAGAACTTTGCCTGCCTGTCAGCAATCCGAAGATTATTACTAAGTAATTTGGCAATTGTAACTGGGGAAAAAATGCTTCTTGTATATGAGTTCAAATTTTGCTGTTAGAAGGAGGAATAGGCTTAGAAATTTCTGACAATTGCCAGCTACACTGACTATTGCATAAAAGGTGTTCAGAGAAGTTCTGTAATAGGAAGTTAGTGTAGCTTTCTCAATAATAATAATAAAAAAATCTAGCTGCTATTAGGAACTACATTTTAAAAACAACAAAATAATGTTGAAATACTATAATAAGAAAAATTTGAAAGAAAAAGGGCTAATCTTTGCAGTGTGCTTTAACAGAACATACAAGGAAGTTAGTAATACTCAGTTCTAATTTTATTCTGTACCAAGTGAGAAAAAAGAAATTGAATAAAAATCATTTCTAAGAACAGAAACATATGAAAACTATTTCCTGAAAGTTCAGTTACTGCATGATGCCAGTATATCTGTATGGAAGATAACATACATTTTTTATATTATTTTAACATTCAGTTTTGTTAAACATTTAAATAATTTAACCTATTATGGAACAAACAGAACCAGTGATTATAATTCACAATCTGTGAAGGAGATATTTAACATAAAATTACAAGGAAAGTAGCTCAAGATAATTCCACAGGGGAAAAAAGTATATTCTGCCAAACAAATCAAAGTTAAACTATAAGGCAACACCTTCAGCTTAGTGAATTTGTCAATACGGAAGAATTTCTTTAACTCTCTGTGTGTTTGTTATTGAGGTCTTTGATCACTTAGCAATTAATACCTTAGATCATATGTGTGTGTGTGTGCGCGCGCACATTTTTATAATACATACAACACCATCTAAAATAATCAGAAAGACTTGACAAATAAAACAACAAATTATGCAAAATCCAATTATGCAGCAAAGAATTAAAGTATAAAAACAGCTGCAATTGGCAAGTCCTGATATAACAAAAGGGGGAAAATAAAGTGAAGTAATAAAGCTTTCAAACTGATTAAAATACATATCAGTCCTGACTGATTATGTCATCAGGATCAAAGTAGGGAACAACCTTTCATTGGTCAAATTGATCTAAGTGCAAATGAAACTTGTGTCTAGTTTTAAAGATTACACTTTAAGTGGGGCATGGAGCAGTTGGGATGTGTATGAAAGATAAACACAGCAGAAAGGAATAGGAAAAGCAGCGCATAATAATTGAACATTTGGAAAGTTTTAATATGTAAAAGTTGATGTGTGTAAAGGAAAGTATCAAACTCCATATCCCATATTCTAATTATCTGAACTGCTTGGCTGATATTGCAAATATTCTACAATTTTCTGCCTCCATAATTTTATGTCAATCCTTCAAACTACAAAGCCTTATCTCTTTCTTCATTTTTTTCTCTGGTGATTAATTAAAATTCCAATGACGTTTTAAAGTCAGCCACTATAACTATCTCATCAACATGCCTTCTTGCAGGAGTTTTTCCCCTGCCCTCATCTCCAGAAGAACGGGGTACACTGGGGATCAGGTTTTTCCATGTGAGGCAATGTTCTAGAATTTTATTTCATCCCCATGGAATTGATAAAAATGTGTCTTTTTCAACCCTATAACTGCCACGTTTTTTGGTACATTCTAACAAATGCTTAACAGAAACATACTGTTAATTAAACATACATTAATATTTAATTGAAAACTATTTCCTTACCTAGAGTGTAATAGTACAAAAGGAGTATACTTGTACTGAAATAAGTAAATGCTAGAAGTGATTAAACACGTTTTAGAAATTTATGTTGATTATTTAAAGACAGTAGACTCCTATTCTTGAAACATTAGCATTGGTAAAATGTATTAGAAATAAAGAAAACACTTTCAGAAAGATTAGTTAAAGCATCTGTGTCAATTGGAGGTTAAATTTCCTATTGCAGTAATGAAGACTAAACCTTTGATAAATGCCATCAGATTTTTTTTAAGGATTTATTATTTATGCATAAAGAACTGGGGTGTAGGGCAGAGGTGTGGGGGATGAGAAAGTTCACCAGAGAGAGAGTGGAGAGCAAAACAGGCTAATCTGCTGAAATACACTGCTGAAGGGAGCAGCAGGCAAGACAAGAGAGGTCTGCTGCGCCATGTGTGTTAGCTCCTTGGCCCGGAATCAAACTCATGCAGCAGTGACTGGCAATAGCTTGATAGCGCTGAGACTTTAACTGCTGCATCACCAACCAACGAGGCCCTATGCCATCATATTTTAATATTTTTAATGAATTTGAATTTTAAAGAAATAAGTAACAAAAGCAATATTAATATATATAGCATATATATTTTATATATATATATATATATATATATATATATTTAATAGCATGACCATGCATACAGAGTGTGGGGTTATATGTATTATGTATATATTTTAATATTTTTCTCCAAAATATGTGATGAAAATGGACTTTATATATTAAATATAAAGTAAATAAATAGATATTTTGATAAGTTTATGTTATCATTTTACTGACAGCAAATACTTTTGTTTCCTTACTTTACCACATTTCATTTTAGCATACGTAATTTGGGTTGCAACCAACTTAGTATAAATATTCAATTTGAATTCATGTACGCATTGTAATCACTGGCCTGATACCTATCCTTTCATAATATGGTTAATTAGTCTCAATATTTTTTGAAAAGTTGTTAGGGAATTGCTATTAGATATTAGTGAAAATATGTAATTTATTAAATCTTTTTGAGATTATTGATAAACATTTTAACTGTGATTTTAGGACATTTAATAATGGCAAAAGAATCTGATAAATCCTAATAGTAAGGCATCCCCATACCTGAATTTTATTTTTGCAAACATCACAATGTTCTTTTTTTCTTGACTTGGCTATTTCTTTTTTTTTTTTTTAAGATTTATTTTTTATTTATACATACAAGCTGGGGTACAAGCCAGAGCTGTGGGGCGGTGAGAGGGTTCACCAGAGACAGAGTGGGTAGCAGAACAGGCAGATCAGAACTACACTGCTGAGGGGAGCAGCGGGCGAGGCAGGAGAGGTCTGCCGCACCATGTGGGATTCTCCCCGGCCGGGCGTCGAACTCGCGTCGCTGCCGCTGACAGCTCCACAGCGCAGCGCTTAACCGCTGCGCCACCAGGGAGGCCCTTGACTTGGCTGTTTCTGTCACTACGAGCTTTGTCTGATGCTAAGAGCTGTTAGAATAGTGAATGATAGAGAATCTGCAGTACACAACATAAAAAAATTAAACTGGACTTTTAACCTGTAAAGTGGTTACCTTGTGCAATTGGATTGACAATTTGAATGGTATTTTGTATTTTTTTTTTAGGTAGAATTGTAATACTATATATTATTCAAAGGTATAGGTACATAATTTGAGTATTATTGAACATCAATTTAAAGATTAAACATGGTTTTGAATTTTCCTCATAGTGGAAAATTTTAATCTTTTGAAAATTAATTTATTTCTGAATAACTGAAAATCCTTTGGTGTCAAATATGAATATTGTACATGATCACAAAAAAATAGTATTTGATGTCCAACATTGGGTCTCACTGTAAAAAGAGAGTTTAAAATATCTTGTATCATTTCCATAAATGAAAGGACTTCCTAAAAAGAATTCCTAAAGTGTTTTTAGCAATAATGTCTTGATTTGTGCTGTAATTTAAATCTTTCAGTATCAAAATTAAAGTACTATTATAGTAGTGAACTATAAAGGAGAAGCAAGAAATGACAATTCTTTTTTGGATTCTGTCTCTGAAAAAGACAAATTTTTGTCCTTCCATGACATCAGTAAGAAATATTCCTAATGCTAATTCAAAGGGACAGTTGTAGCATATTAACACTCAATCACAACAACCAAATCGATGCTAAAAATCTGTTCATCTTTATTAAGAAAGATACATTACCACTCAGTCTTTAGCACTATGGGAACATTTGGCACAGTAAAGTAATTTGTTCATAATGGACATTTTCTTTCCTGCATTAATTTCAATGTTATTCCACTAAGGAGAAAAAAATGCTTGGCATAAACAGACTATATAGTCATCCAAAACAAAGAGATTCTTGCATGACATGATTCCTAAGAGATTTGCTTCAGATAAAAGCATTCTTCTGTTCTGTGGCTATCTGTGTACACGTCTGATTGAGTGGAAAAAACTGCTAGGGAAAAATGAGATCACAAATGTATGTTTGGGCTGCCATCAAGTCAATACAGTAATAGGTTGATGAAAACATCAAGACACAATCAAAGTGGCCTTTAGTGTCTGAGTGCAGATTTCACTGGGCAGTCATCCAGATAAGATCTTTTCTCCCTCCATCTTATCAGTAATCATGCAGGAAGTAAATATGAGCATCACAATTTTTGTGAAAAAAAGAAGAAAAACTTTTTGTGGTTGTCATGTAGACGACAGTAACTCAATACTCTTATTCACTGTATGTGTTCATTTGGCCAATACATTGATGTTTTATAATGAATTAAAGAAAGGACCTGTGTGATCAAATCAATATTACCTTGCAAAATCAAGGTAAGGATGCTTTAACAATACTAAGTATTGATATATAAGTCATAGGAAAATGAAGCTAATATAATAGTACATGAAAATTTGAAATGTCCTTACTATGTTGAAAATGGACTCTTTTAGAGATATTTTTATTATATGCCTTGTAGGAGAAAGACAAATTCAAATATATAAAAATGTAAAAAATAATTACCACCTATTCTCCTATATTAGGCATTGACTAATTGGTAACCTCCTAGCCAAGAATAATATTTGTCTATGAGCTGATCATTGTCTAAAACAGGAAAAACATGGTTTCAATGTATGATGTGCTTATATTCAATGTGTATTTTATAGTGGGTTCAACACCGTTTTGCATTCTACAATAATTCATTTTATGGAAAGAGTGGAATGTATAGAAATAAATATTTAAAATGCAAGTGATAGCTGTTATACTCAAATTATAAATATCTACAAAAAACAAAGAAGAGAATATGGATAGTTTATAATATCTTCTATAGGAAAAATTTGCAGTTAAATATTGCAGCTAAATATTTGACCAAATTATGTTTGATTAATTAGCATTCTTCATATTATCTATATTAATTATGTGAAGGATAGTAACAGAATATATCATTTAAACATAAGAGAAATGAATATACATACATTTTTATATCAAAGATATCAGATTATAGCAAGTATAATATAGATCTACAATATTTTATTTCAGTCCATCTAGCATATGTACCTTCAAAAATGAGAGGAAATCTACCCCTGCTTCTCTAGGTTATTCTCTGACTAGTGGAGCAATTAATATTAAATGGACTAGTATGGAAAAAAAATCAAGCAAATTTAATTCCATGGGCATGGGAGCTTTACATAGATGTGGATTCCAAGGACAGTGAGGCAAATGGAAGATGTATTTTCAGAGCTAAGGAATGAGATAGAAGGCTGGGGGTTCAAGGAAAGAGGAGGAAACTCACATAACAAGGAGAAGGTGACCTTATGGTGAAGACCAGATGCTCTGTAATTAAATGTTTGCCCAGCCATATAGATAGGTTTCTTGAATAGGTCGTTCCTTGTAGAAATCCTAATTCTGAGCAATACCCCCAATTTTCATTCTTTCAGGTACTCAAGGGAGTAATAAAAGTTTTTCTTGAACCGACAGGTCTTGAATGACCTCAGTTGGGACCAACCCTCTTGTCAAAGTGATGCCTCTTAAGAAAGCCTGTTCTGAGCAACTTGGGGAGGTCTATCCTTCAGTAGACATATTAACATCCTAGTTTAACAAATAAATCATACTTTTTAGAATTGTTGTCTTAAAAATTTGAAGAACACAGTCTTAGCATATCTAAAAACATATAATAGAAAAGGGAACTCTAGAAAATTTGAAGTCAACATCCTCCTTCAGACAAAAAGAAATGCATGAGTGAATATTATTTCACATGGTAAGAATATCTTCTAATGTCAGCTAAATGCCAAAGCTAAGAGATTCAACAATAATAGACATGAGAATAATTTCTTACACTAACAATTTAAAAATACATCAGCCAAAATCTATAATGATAATTTTGAAAGAATAGTAAGAATGAGGAAAATACTTTTCAAGATAATTGCCCCAGGCTTGATGTCTATTTCCAAAGAAACTTAGAGTGCATCTTCTTGTCTTTGTACAATCACAATGAAATAGATTCTATTAGATATTTATACTTATATAACCTGTAGTCCTATTTTAAAGGGACATTTATGCCAAATATCCTTTGTTTTTGTTATTTTAAATTACTGTAAAATTATTATTTATTTATTTTAAATTTATTTATTTTTGCATACAAGCTGGGGTGCAGTCCAGAAGTGTGGGGCAGTGCGAGGGCTCACCAGAGACAGAGTGGGGAGAAGAACAGTCAGATAGACTGAAATACACTGCTGAGGAGAGCAGCAGACGAAGCAGGAGCGGTCTCTGCACCATGTGGGAATCTCCCCAGCCAGGCATCGAACTCACGCCACAGTTGCTGACAGCTCCACAGTGCTGTGCTTAACCTGTTGCGCCACCAGGGAGGCCCTGTAAAAATATTATTTAATAAAGGAAATTATACCAGATAACCTATGGAATGTCTATTAGAATTGCTTTTATTTTGCTCTTGAATGGATGGCTAGTGCATAAATTGTTGCCTATCTAGAAGAAATTTGAGATTTAAATACAAGGCATTATTAAGTAGGGGATCCACAAATAAAAATGAGGAAAGTGGCAAAATCCGAAAATTAAAGTATATTATGTACCTCATTGGCTCCCAATCAAATATAAAGAGTAGCAAGTTAAATGAACTTTCAGTTGAATAATAGGTGTCATTATTTTGACATGTGAGTGAAAATTTTCTTGGTGGAAGATGCATAGCATTTTAGCTTACATATTATTAGAGTTTTATAGTGTGGTTGCAAAGAAATTAACAATCTACCTTAGTTCACTTATAACTGATACTGTGTTTCAAGTATTTTCAATTACGAATTGTGAAATATGCTACATCCGCTAAGAATTTATAAAGGAAATAGGTATTATATAAAGAAGAAAAATATTGAACAATGTGTATAACTAATCCACGGACTGAAATATAAGACATCAGTATCTCTGAAGTCTCCTTTCTGTCAAACTTTGTCCTCTAGCTCTGAGATGGTCAACAAATTTCAAATTTACATGATATGGCAAATCCAAAGCCATCATCTCTGCTCAACTTGCCTTTCCTGGTTTCTAGATTCACCAAGTTATTGAATTAATTATTCTCTACCTTTAAGTCAGCTTATCCTTACATTTATGAGATTTTCCATTTTAAAACATTATTCAAACATTAAGGTTCTATACTATTCAGTGTCTTACACTAGAGCACATTATAATCCTTGTAATGTCAGTCAAATGTTTTAATATTGAAATACAAGTCAATAATTATCAAGTTGGTTTTAATTCGTCTAGGTCATTTGATACATGTAAATGAATTTGCAGATTGTATAATAGATAGTGGAAAGATGGCTGAATCATTTGTTGGTTTTATAGAGGACAAGTATTTACTTCTCCAGAATTGCTCTTTTAAAAATTAACTTAGAAAATACTAGAACAGGGCCTCCCTGGTGGCACAACAGGTTAAGTCTCAGCCTGTGAAGCTATCTGCAACCACTGCAGCATGAGTTGATCCCTTGCCAGAGAGATTCCCACATGGCGCGGCAGACCTCTCCTGCCTCACCTGCTGCTCCCCTCAGCAATGTACTTCAGTAGATCTGCCTGTTCTGCTCCCCACTCTGTCGCTGGTAAATCCTCTCACAACCCCACACCTCTTGCCCACACCCCAGTTCTTGTATGCATAAATAAATAAATATTTTTTAAGAAAAGAAAATACTAGAACAGAACTGTGGAAACTATAGCATTTCCCATGCTCTGCAAATGTAGTGATAGAACAGTTCTTTGGCAAAAAAAAAAAAATTGTATTAAAATGGTCAGAATATCAATGCTGGTAACTGCTGAGAGAACTGTAAAAAATAAAAATATTATGACTTAAAGAGATAAAAATTGTATTGTCTTCAAGAAATATTTTCTTTACTCAAGCAATTTTTGAGAATTGAATGCAAAAACAAAATCGGGAAACCAGCGTAAAAAATAATGACATCATGACAGATGTTTCAGGCACAGTTAAGATGTTCATTGTGGCAGTACCTCAGCAATAGTGGAACGAAGAATGGAAGATAAGCAAATACAGTATCAATAGAAGGAATGACAATTTGGTTTAAACCAATAACACGGGCTAGTCAGAATGCATTTGAAAGTCTTTAATCAGTTACTTATTTAGGGATATCTATGTCTGTACATCTATCTACAGCTGCATCTTTATCTCCATCATCACTCTGATAACCTCTCTCTGAAGTAATTGCTGTAAGTATCACAAAGTATCAAAATTTGACCTATTTCTTTGTCTTTTCACTTAAAATGAACCCTATAATTACGAAATCTGAATGACAAAAATAGTTCTGTAGATCTTTTTATACCACCTGGCTTATTAAAATGCAAATCATTCCAAAAGCGATTTTAATGGTTAAACCTTCTGTAATCTTTCTCTCTTTAGAAAACTGAACTCAAAATTTGTATTTGAATAAAGCATAGCTAATTAAACTGTACCTGACATATTGATTGTTTGCATATTTATTTCTCTCTGCATATATTTGAAGTAATCCTTGAAATATTCAGGAGGGAGAGTGTAAGCTGGAGGATTCCACCTAGATCTCTTCTCCCTTAAGAACCTCTCAGTTTTTAGTTGTAAATTGGTAATTCTGCCTTAATCATCAACTAGTCAGATAATTTATTGGTTTCAAATATCTGAATATAAAAGTGTGTGAAGATGGGATTGACACAAAGATTGTGTTTCTGTCATATTTTAACCCTGAATATGGTTTTGAGAAATTAATTGTTTAGTCATCCTAACAGTTATTATAATGATCAAACAAGGCTTTCTATTTGAAATTATTTACAAAAGCAAAACCTCTTATTCAAGGGCTTTTAAAATTACTTCCATCATAGTGTTTATATTTGACATTTTCAATACAATATTTGTTTACTAAGAGGTTAATTAGCCCTGTCTTCCTGTGTATGTTCAATCTAAATGTACATTTGGAATCATACTGCTTTTTTTTTAGACAGAGGAAAACGCAGATTTTCAAAGATAGGCATCATTTTTGAAGATGTTTCTTGCATAAAACACTCCAAAAGTTGTTACTAGGTGTGATTCATTGCTAACAAAAAAAAGCATAAATGTGAAGGATTTTCTATGTAACTCAGTTCTTTTAAATGTACCTTTTTTTGCTGCTCCCTTTATTATTTCATGGTCGATGTGCTTAGCAGAGGTAAATTAGTGATGTTTCATTAAAATTCATATTTAACCTGAGAAGGCCTTTTCCATAATGTGTTATAGGTACAAGTGGATACATCTACAGGATTTCTAGCTATTAAAGCACTAGAATGAAAAGTATCATTTTTCATTATTTTAAGGTTTCAAATTACCTCCTAAAACATCTGCAATAACTATTTTTTAATGAAACTGCATTAAAGCACATAAAATTATAATTATTTAATTTTAACTCCCTCGTCCTAACATTACCTGTATCTGTATTGTGATTGGAAATTTCCCCAGTATAAAAGTTTAACTATATTTTCTTTTAAAAAATGTATTGAAGCCTCATCGCATTATAACATTAAGTTTCAGGTGGGCATCATTATAACTCAACATCTGCATATACTACATGAAACTCACAACTAAAAATCCAGTTCTATCTTTCACTGTATAATTGACTCCTTTTCTTGATTATTTCTCTTCCCCCGTACTTTTATTAAATTATATTAACTCTGCATCATATGCTTTTAATATCAAATAAAAGAACTTATTTACCTCAATTTCAAATAAGAAAAGCAAAGTTAAAATTTGCATTCAATTCCATGTGTGTCTGACATATATTGATATTAATTGAAAATTGTTTATGTCATGTTCTCAATTCTTTGTTACTACAAAGAGACACCTTGTGGCTATCTTAATATTATCATATACTTTTACAAAAATATATTTTCATTTTTTTAAAGATCTATTTATGCATACAAAAACTGGGGGTGTAGCCAGAGGTGTGAGGGGTGAGAGGATTCACCAGAGATAGTGGGGAGCAGAACAGGCAGATTTATTGAAGTACACTGCTGAGGAGAGCTGCCGACGAGACTGGAGGGGTCTGCTGCACCGTGAGGGAAGCTCCCTGGCCAGGGATCAAACTCGTGCTGTAGTGACTACAGATAGCTTCATAGTGCCGAGACATAACTCTTTGTACGACCAGGGAGGCCCTGTTTTCATAATTTGAAGAAAAAATTTATTGAACATGAAATTCCACAGTGCTAGCAAAAGAACAGAAGATAGGTAACAATGCAAACCCAGTAGGAATATGGCCTTTGTATCTAGCACTGTCTACACATATCACTGCATTCTGCCCCACCAAATATCTTTGTCAGAGATGGTAAAAGAGAGAAAGTTGAAAATAGAAGAGAAATATAATTAACATAAGTGAAGTATCTGTGATGTTGTTATTTACAGAAGTACATTTCCTGATTTAAACAGTTGATAAAATAAAACATATTAAATATGTTGAATCAGAAAAATAGGCTGATAATTATGGCTGCCTGAAAATCTGTATGTGTACAGCAAAATTCTCTGATCAGCTAAAATTGATATCAGTAGAAGCACTGATATTTAAGAAGATGATTCATATGTTGCATTGATAGGGAAATGAATCTGAGAACTTTGAATACATAACAGGACTGGAGTTATACAATCGCTTCAACTGGTTATGGTTGCAGTAGAGTGAGTGTTTACCACTGTAATTTAAGAACCATTCTATGTAGGCCCTAGGATTTAAGCAACATCAGTGATAAACTACGATATCTTGCAATAGCAAAAGAAAGCTAATCGTGTGATATTTGTATAGTTTCATAGTAGCATCTGATAAATATTGCATCTTTGTAGTGCTATAAAATGCTTAGAGAAAAGCATAGTGGATCAGAGTTTTCTTTTTTATGTCTTCTCGTCAGCACACAGGTTCAGCTGGATGACCACAGCTGTCGATCTTCATTCCATTTCATGGACCTAGTATTGGACTATGAGGGAGTGTGCAGGTGGTTATTGAATTCTAAGTCAATATACATACCAGTGAGAAATCTGTGGCCACAGCTCTCTAGAACTTTCTGTGAAGTTTCCTTTTGTTATTCCCTTAGGAAATAGCTTCAGTTAATTTTTATTGAAAGAGGAATACTTCTCTTATTAACAAAGGTATGCATTTTCCCAAGCTCCAATAAGCAGTTCAGAAAAACAGAGGTCTCTGACTACAGCAAAAATAAAAATTGATAATTTAGGAATAAAATATTAGATATATTTATATTGTTCATTAACTTATTTGATTTATAGTCCTCAGAGTTCAAGTTGAAGTGTATTGTGAAGATTTGCCAAATTATACTACTCACAGGCATTCTAGCAAAGGTAGTAAAAAAGTACAGTCATAGATATTGTATCAGTGTGTTCTGGAGAGAAAGTAATACACTATAACAATAAAAGTGAAAGAGACATAAACCAAAATATTGAATTAAGCATGTACGATTTAGATTACAGTGCTATAGCAATTGAGTTATTAGGGCAAACAGTGCCAAGGAAATACTAAGAATGAATAAATACTGAAACAAAGGCCCCAGCTCATTGAGATCATTGTGAGAATTTTTATGGTTTAAAAACACAAATTTGATTTTTTCAGAGTTCTAGGAAAGTTTTGTCATACTGTAAGTGCTCTCAAGAATCCTGTTAGTTTGCTCAAAATGACATATGTCGTGTCTTATGGGTTCTCATGCTTCTCATCTCTTCCCTGTATCTAGTATGTGAAGCATTATTTGCTTTACTACAGGTATTTCACCAACAAAATCATTTAAAAAGTCAAATTACTTAGAAGTATTTGATCCAGGGGCCTCCCTGGTGGCACAAGGGGTTAAGTCTCAGCACTATGAAGCTATCACCAGCCACTGCAGATGAGTTCAGTCCTCTAGCCAGGGAGTTAACGCACATGGTGCAGCAGACCTCTCTTGTCTTACTCACTGCTCCCCACAGCAGTGTACTTCAATAGTCCTGCTGTTCTGCCCCTCACTCTGTCTTTAGTGAATCCTCTTACTCCTACCCTCCCGCACCTCTGGCCTGCACCCCAGAGCCTGTATGCATAAATAATTTTTTTTTTAAAAGAAGTATTTGATCCAATGTTTATTGGATTATTGAGATATACCAGTGGGTTTTACTTTGATTCTTCCTACTATCATGAGGTATCATTTAAAAAGATATTCTACTTCTTCCATTGATCATTACATCAGAAAGGTTTTTGCTTTGCTTTGCTTTTTTTCTGACTGATCTCTTTGAATGTAGTAATTTTATTACAAAAATTATTTTCTAACTTGAAATGTGTAATTAGTGAAGGGTTGTATTTTGGCCTGAATTTTCCCCTTTCCCCAAAATTGAAACATTGAAGTCCTTGTATTGTCACCTGTTTGGAAACAGGACCTTGTAATGAAGTTTAAATGAGTTCATATGGTTGAGCCTCAATCCAGTCTGAATGGTGATTGTATAAGAACAGGAAATAATGGACACCCCAAAAGAGATCCAAAAAGCAGACAAAAAAAGCCGTATGAGGACAGGGTGTGAAGGTGGCTGTCTGCAGGCCAAAGAGAAAGGTCTCAGGAGAAACCAAATGACTGGCACTCTGATCTTGGATTTCTCACCTCCAGAACTCCGAGAAAATAAACTTATTTGTTCACCCAATCTATGGCGTATGGTAGGCAGGATGGCATTCTGTTAGAGTTAAAGGGAGAGGGGCTGAAGTGCAGTTAATGGCACATAGAGAGAAACAAAGATGTCACATTTTTTAAATTTCTTTTAAGATTTATTTATTTATGCATACAAGAACTGAGGTGTATGCCAGAGGTGTGGGGTGGTGAGAGGATTCACCAGAGACAGAACTGGGAGCAGAACAGGTAGGTCTACTGAAGTAAACTGCTGAGGGGAACAGCGGGCGAGGCAGGAGGGGTCTGCTGTGCCATGTGAGAAGCTCCCTGGCTCGATAGCTTCAAAGTGCTAAGACAACCCATTGCACCACCAGGGAGGCCCACAACATTTTTAATTTGGAAAGTCTGACTATGGGTGTGAATCTGCTGATTGAGAAGTTATCAAATTGTGCAAATTTGGCTATGTTATAATACCTGATTGACTTTAAAATCTGTGGGTGATGAAGATCTGTCACACATTTTCAAGAAAGAGCAATGAGTAAATAAAAGCACAGGGCTCAAGTGATGAAAATGATTTTGTTTCAGCATTAAAACAGACAGTCTAAGGATTAAAATAATAAGTTAAAAATAGTTTTTCTATGTCTTTGTTCTTGCAAAATCTAAGAAAAAGTACTGCTATAGCAGTAATTTGGATTATTCAGAAATAATGCAAACTTAATTCTAAACAGTTACAAATATTTTCTGAAATATGAGTAAGTTAATAAGTACATCTAGCAGAAAGTACTATATCGATGTCATAAAGTAATTGCCATCTTATGTGACTTTTCCTTGCTTAGTCAACCAATAATATCTGCTTTTAATTTTTCTTTTAAGCAGTGTTTGCTAAACAGATTTGACTGATATTTAGTGTTTGTCAGAAAAGGAAGCCATAAATGGAGTCAAGGAATTCTTTGTAATATCTCATGTAATGGACAGTGAAGTCAAGGCAGCCCACTGAAAGTCTAATGCACATTAGAAGTCTTAATTTAAAAATACAATCTAATGAAGAAAAACATACTGCATACAGACAGAAACTTGCCTGAAATACTGAGATATAAAAGTTAAGTGTAAGTTATTTGCGATATAAAAGTATCTGTAGCACTAAGATTCGGGAAAAGAATGAAAGAGAGAAGAAAAGCCTTTGATAAATGCCTTATGATCCTCGGGTTCCCAAGAGTGTTAAATCTGTTTCTTTCGCTCCCCTTACCACTGTTATGTAATCAGTTGTTCTGTGTCACCAAACTGCCACTAAACTAATGTTTAAATATGCCACTGATCTCTCAGTCTTGCAGGGTTAATTATGGGGGAAATATGGTATTTAAGAGAAAGGTAAAAACAAATTTACCTACCCGATATTTCCTTTCAGATTTATAACTCCCAGATTACAAAAATATTTGGTTGCCAGTTTCTAATAGCATCCATGATGTCAAGATTTAGTGCAAGGAAGCATTCAAAGTGACATTTATATCAAAGAAAGCCACTGAGACCCTAGTATATAGAAAACTGATTCACTTACGCGGATTGTCTTATGAAAAAAATATAAAAATACATGCAGCTGTGGAGTGAGCAGAACATACAGTGGGGCAATGAGTATGGTTGGGTCCTCATGTAATTTAATTTTTATTGATATTAAGTTTTGTGATTAGCGAAATATAGGCTGTATTATCCTTAAACAGACTTGTATTTGCAGATCATTTTTTGAAGAGACTGGCTTAACTGATAGTCTCAATAAATCCATGATGAATACTTCCAAAAGAGGAAAAAAATATCCTCAGCGAGGCACCTCTTCTGGGGAAGGAACTCTGAAAATGGTTGAAAAGCTGTGTTAGGTGTCCAGGTTTTAGTAAATCTCCATAAAGACAAAGAATTATCATGTTTCTAAGTGTCTGGGAAATTAAAATGTGCATTTTAGAATATATTTACGATGCGATTATTTTTTGAACAAGAAAGAGGTGAATAATCAAATACCATTTTAAATATGTCTTAGATAGCAAAATAAGTTGTGTTTTTTTTTTAATTTTTTGCTAGAAACCTGGTTTCTTACCAGCACAATCTCTATGGCATCCAAGGGATAGACTGAAGAAAAAAGACAGTTCTTATTATTAATGTTTTGTCCTGCAGGGAAGATATTTGAATGTTCACCTCTTTCAACTTTCCCCTTTTCCACTGTACAAGAGAGTATGATGCAGCTTGAGCAATTTTTTGACTGGACGTGTGACATTTTCAAGTGACCCTTTTCCAGGGTCCATGGAAGATTAACTAGTGGTAAAGTGAGTAAATGCTTCTATGTCTGGTTATGAAATATGTCAAAATTTCTTTTTTTTTAAAGATTTATTTATTTATACATACAGCTGGGGTAGAGGCCAGAGGTGTGGGGCGGCAAGAGGGTTCACCAGAGACAGAGTGGAGAGGAGAACAGGCAGATCGACAGAAGTACACTGCTGAGGGGAGCAGCGGGCGAGGCAGGAGAGGTCTGCCGCACCATGTGGGATTCTCCCCGGCTGGGCGTCGAACTCGCATGGCGAGCTGCCGACAGCTCCACAGCGCAGCGCTCAACCGCTGCACCACCGGGGAAGCCCCTGTCAAAATTTCACTATGAAAATACTAGTGGGGAATAAGAAAATATACTTTATCTTTTCTGATCCGTTCCTATATTTGAGTGGGTTCTACCTTGTCTTTGTTTTTTTTCAGTCTCACACTTTCACAACTCTCAGTCACTCTTTTCCGTGCAGAAGGTTTGAGGTTCTTACAAGATCTAATTTGTGTGTGTTGCATATCCCTGTGTCTAAACAACTTAATGATAGGAAGGCTTCATGTAATACCCTCCACATTCATTTACATTTGATTTTGAAATGATGTTTTTACTAGAACAATATTGCAGATCCTCAGACTTAACTAGCTAGAATAATTTCAGGGAGTCATGTCCTACCCAGAGTGGAGCATGGGCAATTTAATAGTTAATTGTTTCTGTGACTGAGAGGGAGGAATGTGTTGAGGAGGGGCCAAGGAATTCTGGACAATTCCCAAAGAAAGACAATTTCTGTTCCATCTAGATTACTTTTTCTGTATGTATTTCCTACAAAATTATTTCTAACAGGCACATGAATCATATTCCAACATTCAACTAGCCATATAATACTCTTAGGTTATCTATTCATCTGTTACTCTTTCATTCAGTGACTACTAAACTTTATTCTGGGATTCACATTGGATATCAAAGATACAAAACACTTAAGATAGATCATATTTATATGTAGGTTACTGGATTATGGTGAGATATTTTACAACAAATACTTTAATGTGTTAAGCATAAAGTTGGAAATTTATGATCTATGCTATATATCATAGATGTGTTTTGCACTGCTATAACCAGATGAAATTTCATGAGCTTGTCCCTGATAACTTTTTTTAAAGGTTAATTTATTTATGCATACAAGAGCTGGGGTGTAGGCCAGAGGTGTCAGGGGGTGAGAGGACTCACCAGAAACAGAGTGGGGAGCAGAACAGGTGGATTGACTGAAATACACTGCTGAGGGGAGCAGCGGGTGAGACAGGAGAGTTCTACTGTGCCATGTGTGTTATCTCCCTGACTGGGGTTTGAACTCATTCTGCAGTGGCTGCAGATAGCTTCATAGTCCCCCGACTTAACCCCTCATGCAACCAGGAAGGCCCGTTTCTAATAATCTTTATACTCTCATTTCTGGCACTCATTATTTTAGTTTTATATGAACATTAAAGAGATTCAGCTTTTCAAAATCCTTATCTTCTACCTTATTTTGCACGGTTTTCTCTTTATTCAAAACATTTTTGACATAGTCATTAAAATAAGCAAGCACATCATTTAATTTCATTAATTGTGTCAATTGAAAATTATGTTTTCCTGCTGCTCTTTAAGATAACATTTAGAATATACTCAGGAATAATACCTTGGGAGATGTTAAATGCTTATTTTAAGAGTTTGATTTGTCATATTTTAGGAAATAGGAAAGAATGAAATAAAATTCAGGTATTCAAAATATTCACATAAAATTTTAAAATATTGCATATAGGGGAGGCGGGATGGGAAAAAAAATAAAATATTGCATATAAATTTTTAAATGAAGTAGTCATAAAAATAATTACATAACTAAATTTCATAACAGGATTTTAGAGCTATTTCTACTTGCATTTTGTTCTTTATGATGAGTTAATATCTTAAACTCTCTAGATCATAGTTTCTTTATGAGATTTTGAAGATTATGTATATCTTATATATACCCATATAGTTGCATATATAGATATATATACCATTTCTAATATATATTTTATGCAATATAAGTATATTATAGAACACAACACATGTATGTGAATACAAGCTTATGGCACAGAGTATCTGAGCATGGTTATCTTCTAAAATTACACAATGCTAAAATGCTCCAGCTTCATGTAAAATTAGATATTTCACCACTTCAGCAGTATTCTTTGCAATTTGCAAGGCAGGAAATAGAAAGGATGTCTTGATTTAGTTCATGTTATATTCTTTGATGCAAGTTATCATTAAACATTACTATTTATTGTGTGCTCACTATATTCCAGAGGGCCTTCAATGTTAAAGACATGACTTATGCCTGAGACAGGCTCTAGGATAAAGAGCACTCTCCCTCCCTCCCTGAGCACACTAACCATAAATAAAAATGCTCATAGAGGAAAGGAAAGCAACAAATAGCTCTGTGTGTACATGTGTTGTGTTTGTTTGTGTATTTATGAAGTTGGTATGTCTGTGTACATGTGCATATTTTTATTTTTTTTGAGTCATTTATTAGATTTTCTGGGACAAAGACTGGGAGGAGATAGGAGTGTAGGAATTTATTGGGAGTCTGAGAGTAGAGAGAAAAAACTTAAATTCAAGTTTGTAATGAGAAATACCTGAATTGATTGTACAGGAGCTCTGGAACCCAGTTATTAATTAGACCTCTCCTGACTGGGGCAGCATTCACTAGCAGTAGCATCTAGCATCAAAGCAACTTCTGAGGACGAGTCAGCAGGCAAGTCTCAGTTGCCAACATCTTGAGCAGGTGGGAAAGGATAATGCAAGCCTGTGAGGTTGGGAGAAGAGCATGGAGGAGAAAGGAAAGGGGATTAGCATGAAAGTAATGGAGATAACATTAGAATTGCAAAATGAGTTCTCTTTTTCTCAACGTTCTTTATCATCTTAACCTTATGTTAATAAAGAATTAGTGGTAATACATAAATAATTAGCATCTTTGATTTTTATTGCTGTATGATTTCTTTAATTGAATGATCATTTTATTCGTTTTGATTATCACAGTACTCTTAATGTACATTATGAGATTATTCACAGCAAATGAATATTTACAAAATACTCTATAATTTACAAAATGTTCTTCATGAAAGCCATGAAGTTCCTATCTGCTGATAACATAGTTTACTTAATTTGGCTACTTCTCAGAGTTAACTCTGACAAGAACTATTTAGCTTATCTCTAGATCCTCATTAGATCTAAACAGATTGTAAATTTAAAAAAAATCTAGAGAATTAATTATTATGCAAAGACCTTCTTTGTGTCTATCAAGAAATTGACATCAATTCTGCAAATACAGGGGAGTATTTATAAGTATAATAGAAATGGATTCCATTTTCCTTCTGTATCCAACTTAGTTTGTGTAATCGTACGATTAGTCTTTATCGGTACATACATTAATGTTAATCTAGTTAGTGTAGCTAATTGCTTGATCATTTGGTGAAATTTTTATGTAAAAAGTATAGATCGAAGATACCATTATAAATACTATGTAACTTTAGTTTTATAATATTTTGTATTAAAGTGCTTATTTTTATTAAAATGAGCCATTTCACAATATTTTTTGTGAAGTAAGCAGTAGTAGTATTTTCCTAGTATTTTTTAAATAAAATTTGAATAATCAAATAAAATATCTGCACACAACTCTTGAAACCCAACTAACATATAAGTGACATCTTGAATTGAATTCATTCTAAAAAGAAACTTCAAAAAATTATGGTTTGTTAGGATAATATCTTTGTAAAAGTCACGCGGGAGGTTTTTTCCCCTTGAAACTGATCGCTTCATTTTTCAAAGACAATCATTCTATCAGCTGTTTGATAAATAAATTTCAAAATTCAGTTATCCTACATTTCACTTTAATGAGACTTTTTACCAATATTTCAGTAATCATTGTAAGATTCTTGTAGCTATTCCAACCTAACATGTGGCAGACTGAATCATTCAGAAACAAACAGCAAGTCATTCCTTTCTGCCTAGATAGAGTATTTCTCATTTTTCAAAATCACATTTCAGCACACGGTAACACAATCATCGTGCTGAGACTCTCAGTAATAACCCGCACTACTCGAGTGGCTTCTTCGAACAGCTGCTCTGACACAATTTTAAATCCCATTTTCCTCTGAAGGATAACAAATAATGACTATGACTATAGAAACATTTGAAATCTTAATGAGCTGCCATATGAAGACATTTACTTGGCATCCACAGTGTGCCTGCAAATGCCCATCTCCTGATATCAGGTACTTACTGTCTTTGAACCTTTTGAGAATATCCAAGATAAAATATTTTCTCTATATACAGCATAAAACCATTTGAAATTCAAACATATACATCTAAAAGAATCCAGAATATTTTCTTATGCAATAAACAACTTATATCTCCATGTCTAAGTGTTTCTGACATAAAGCATTGTTGAAATTTTGCAAAGCATGAAAATCTAAATTATGAATTTAAGTTTCAATGTACAGAAATTCTTTTGTAACTAGTTAACTCTGATTTCATGGGGTTATTCAAGACCCAAATTGTTAGACTGATTCATTTTTGCAAAAAAAAAAAAAAAAAGCATAACAGGTTGAATATCTTCATTAAAAGTTTAAAAAGAGAAAAAAGGATCAAGGGAATGAGAGAAAATTTTAAAGAGTTATAATTGATGTATTACAATCTACTTTATGGTAGAAAATAATGTGATAGAACCTACTTTCAGTATTCCACTCAGTTGATTCAAATAATTCTCTATGTTGGATGGATTTAATCTGACTATATCATATTTTTGTTTAATAGTTAAAAATCATGACAAACATTCACAAATGGAGAGGAGAGAATTGTTTGGATGTAAATTGAATGGCTTGACATACTTTTTTAATTTAATGGATTGTTTGTAAAATAAATTTCTTGCAGCTGGATGAAATTTACTTTAGAAAAGAGAGTCTTTAAGCCTGTTTTAGAGGCTCAGTGACTTACTTGATCAGATTTACCCAAGATAACCTTCCTTTGATTAGCCTGAAGATAATTGATTGCAGAGCTTAATTACATCTACAAAGTTTCCTCATTTTTGCCATAGAACTGAAGAAGAGCAAAGAAGTAATATTCCTCAAATGTGCCATATTCTACCGGTTAGATGCAAGTTTCAGGCATGTCTTTACTCAGGGGAAGATGATTATACAAATTCATGAGCCATGAAAGATGATGTTAATTCTTCTCCTATCACAACATACAATAAAATATATTCAATTAAACAACTGATGTTTTTACGATCACTTCACCACTTATTAAGCTAAAGTGCTGCTTCTAATAGTTTCTTCAAGAAAATCTGATGAAGACTTTCTTTGAGCTTTTGAATGTCTGACAATATTTGTAACTTTTACAGATGGATTACATTTTCTATTTTCTTAAAATTATTGAATCATATTTCTTTCTGAGGGTTTTGTAGGCATTTCTATTGTCCTTTTCAGAATTTACTGTTGATGTGAAAAATCTTAGGCCATTCTATGTTTTTGTTTTTATTTTTTTCTTCAGATGGAATATTTTACTTCACTGCTAATGGATTATTTGATAAACTTTGAAATCAATTAGCTTTATTTATTAAGACATTTCTAAGTTGATCACTCTGTTGGTTATTCTCTCCAGAAGTCTTCCATATACTGGATCTAGGTGTGTGTGTGTGTGTGTGTGTGTGTGTGTGTGTGTACACACAATCATTTTGCCTTTACATATATATATATATACAATTTACCCTTTTATGCATAAGTGTATTATAATAACAGAATTCATTTTTTTCCTTACAAAAAAAACACACTGATTATAACATTAAATATTGCCATTTTGGGATTTCTTCCATTTCTTTTTCTTATTGAAACTTCAGCTACATATCTATTTCAGTCTCAGTATCTCATAATATTGACCCCCTTACCATTATGCCATTGCCAATATGCTAAGTTTTTGGTGCATTGCAGCCAATTCTGTAGTAACATATAACGGATTGCTAAGATTCCCTCATTTGTGTCTTATATAAGTTGTATTAACAATTATGATTCTCTTTTAAGGAGTACATGTATTTTTAAAATCCTTTAAAATTTCCAACATCTTCCATTTTTTAAAAGTTATAAGTTATTAAGTATTTTATTTCTTTATTTCATAGTCTATTTTCCATCTAAATATATTTTTCCAAAAAATGATTTATGCACCAAACACTTGCTAAATTTAATCAATTCATTAAGCCATTTTATAAAATCATTATCTAGATTTAATTTGTTTTTACCATGTTGTCATTTATTTTTTCTTTTCTATTTTGGAATTTGATGTATGAGTTGGAAAAGAAGTTTTCCTTTTTTAATGTTTATATATTTAAAAAATATACATCTTTTTTTTCTGTATCTTTGTCTTAATTTTCTTTCACTGTTTCCTAACCAGAAACTTATTATTATTTGCTGTTTAGCCAACTAATCTTTGAGACTAGTTGTAGCAATATAAAATTCACAAATACTAGGTTTTCAGTTCTATGGTGGTATTAGGCAAATTTAACCATAGTTGCTGTCACCTTTCATTAGTTCTGAAAATATACCCATTTTTTTAATCTGTGGCATTGAGTCCGGTTGCCAGATAAAATATAGGATACCCAGTTAATTTGAATTTAAAATTACCTGGATAATAGTATACTACACCCAACTGTATTTGCTATATCTGTTTCTAAATAAGATCCTGTTTGTCAGTCCTCTTGAAAAGGGGATTTTTCAGTAGATTTTTTTAGTCATCTTTGCTGAGAAAAGGAATATTGTAGCCAATAGTGTTGTCCCCTTGTCATTGCATAATAAACCCTTGGGCATCACGGAATACTCATGGAATACTCCTTTGTTTCAGCCCTGCATGTGTTTGTCCATTTTTGGTTTTTCAACTTGGATATGACTTTTCAATTAACTATTGATAATGGTTCGTGTGTGTGTGTGTGTGTGTGTATATATATATATACATATATGTGTGTGTGTGTGTGTGTGTGTGTGTGTGTGTGTATATATATATATGAAACTAAGAAAGGGCATTGTAGCATAAATAAATAGTATCATGATTGGAAGTCCATTATCCTTGTAAAAATTAAAATACACTGAAAAAAGTGTACAACAGTATTTTTCAAAGTATATCAAGTTATCACCATAAATATATCATACACCACAAAATATATTCTGTACCAAAATGCAAAAATAATTATAATTTCACAATCATCTAAAACGAATCTGATATAATATTGAACATTCAAGCGTTAATATAGTCTATAGAATCACAAACTCAATAAACATGGGCGGCATTGACATTTGTATTTTGCATTGTGCATAACACTGAACTTTTATGAAGTGCTTTATTATTAGGGATTAACTATAACATTACCTTTTAATGGAATCATAAATCTTTAATTACAGTTCAATATGTTGCTGACTTAAATTGCTTTTGGATTGAAACAATTCTATTACGACATATGGTAAGACACAGCAATTTTTTTTTCCTAAAATAAATATCCTAATTCAGAAACATAAAATAGATGCACTTTGCATCACTATGTAAGTATTAAGGGAATAACAGTAAGACCTCTTCTTTCCTAGCAAAGAGAGGCTTACCTCTACAATATGACATTGTTCACATGCCTTTACCAAACAAGAGAATATCAGAATAGGAGGAAATTTAAAGATCATTAAAAAATCACAAATGGAATTAGGATTTACATTCATCGAATCCACAGTAATATTAACAGAACAATAATAATGAAAGCTGCAGCAGCAAATGTTTGCTTGAATATGCTCTGGTAAGATAATATCAAAACAATGTATTTAAAAATCATCTTTGTTTATGTATGTATTTAACTCAATTAATGTGAAATCTCATGAAAATATGCACATGTTTATGCAGTTTAAAATGTTTAAATAAAAAAGACATGCTAGTTATTTAAGTGCAACTATATCAGACTAATTTTTTTAATACAACGGATAGTAGACAATTAAAAATAAAATTACCAATATGTTCCAGCAATTCCACTTTTAGGTATTTAGCTGAAGAATATGAAAACAATAATTCAAAAGGATATATGTACCCCTATATTTATGGAAGCGCACATTTGACAAAGACCAAGTCATGGAGACAATGTAAATGACAAAAAATGACTCAATAAAGAAGTTGTGGTATATGTCCTCAATGGAACACTTCTCAGCTCTTAAAGGAGATGAAATCTTGCATTCACAACAATGGAACTGAATGTAATTATGTTAAGTAAAATAAGTCATAAAGTGTAAGGCAATTACTGGATGGTTTCATGGAGTGTCTATAACCAAAGCAAATGAACTAACAAATCACAACAAAGATAACTCTTAGGTTTTGTGAAAAGTATGAAGGTTATCAGAAGGGTAAGGATAGGGATAGAAGGAAAGCATAGAGATCAGTCTGCAATAATACAGGAGAAAACTGAGATGACCTTGCATATGCAATGATGATTTGGATAAAACACCAAAGGCACTATAAATATTTGATGAACTGAAGTTAATTAAAATTAAGCACTTCTGTGGAAAAGAATGTCAAGAGAATTAGAAGAAAACTATAAACTGTGAGAAAACATTTGCAAATGAGACATTTGATTAAGGATTGTTGTCCTCTGGTGGCACGACGGGTTAAGTTGCAGCACTATGAAGCTATCAGCAGCCACTGCAGCATGAGTTCGATCCCCTGCCAGGGAGCTTCTCACATGGTGCAGCAGACCTCTTCTGTCTCACCAGCTGCGCCTCTCAGCTCCCCTCAGCAGTGTATTTCACTTAGTCTGCCTGTTCTGCTCACTACATATCTCTGGTGAATCCTCTCACCCCCCACACCTCTGGCCTACACTCCAGATTGTATGCAAAAATAAATATATCTTAAAAAAAAAGGGATTGTTGTCCAAACTATACAAAGAACCCCCTGAAACTCAGCAATAAGAAAACAAGGGACCCAATTAAAAAAATCTAAAGTCCTTAGCAGTCGTTTTGCAATGAAGATATACAAATGACAAATAAAAATGAAAAGGTGCTCCATATCATGCCATCAGGGAGTTCACATTAAAGTATGTTACCAATACACACCTATTAAAGTGCCCAAAATACAGAATATTGACAATACCAAATGCAGGCAGACCAGTATTTAGAATAACAGGAGCTTACATTCATTGCTGGTGAAAATGTAAAATGGTACAGCTATATTGGGGGAGTTTATCAGTTTCTTACAAAATTGAACATATTCTTACTATATGTCCAAAAATTGCACTCCATGATATTTATCTAAAGGAACCGAAATTTGCCTCCACATAAAAACTTACAATATTTATAGCAGCTTTATTCAACATTGCTGAAACTTGGAAGAAATCAATATTCCCTTCTGTAGGTGAATGGACAAATAAATTGAGGTACATCCAGACAATAGGATATTATTCAGAGAGAAATGATAATTTTAAAATGTGAAAGAAACTTAAATGAAATACTACAAAATAAAGGAAGTCAATTTTTAAAAGATTACATGCTGTATGATTTCGACTATTTGTCACTTTGGAAAGACAAAATTGTGGAGACAGTAAAATCTGTGTTGCCAGTGCTTGCTGGGGTTGGGTTGAAAGCTGGAATGAATAGATGGAATTTTAGGGCAGTGAAAAATATTCTGATACTAGAAGGATGAGTACGTATCATTTTATATTTGTCCAAACCCGCTAGATGTACAACATGTAGACTGAATCCTAGTGAAAGTTAAGGACTTTGTGTGATAACATGTCAATGTAGATTCATCAGTTATAACATGTAAGATTCCAGTAGGGGATATGATAATAGGGGAGGATCTGTATGTGTGAGGAAAGGGGGTATAAGGGAAATCTCTCATCATTTTTTTTAATTTTTCTGGGTATTAAAACTCCCCCCCCAAAAAAAAAAATTAAAAAGTATATGATGCTATAAGCTTCTGATATCATTCATTGGTGGTCTGATGTTAAATGAATGTTAAGCAAATCCTCTCATCTTTTAAAGAATGTCCTTTCACATGAACAGTATGTTTGATCTTCCCCATGTTGCTTATTTATTTTTTTTGGTTGCATCATTTCTATTCTTCCGTTCTCCATTGCAATCTACTTCCATATTATTTGTTTGGGAAAAAAAATCAATGCATTCTGAGCCTGTTGTATTTCATAAGAGAAAACATTTAGATGTTTCATTATTTAAATCACATTGATGAAATCATTTCATAGAAGAAAATATATATTAAAATTTTGATAATTTAAAATATTGGTCATTTGGTACATAAATGGAATTTCTAGTAGTCATTCAAATCTATGCAATACAGAAAAAGAAAAGTAGATTCCATTTTGTTTTTATTACCATTATATGTGTCTTTTGTTTCATTTTTAACAATAATTTAAACATAATATCCACTGTTTTAAAACAGTAGCCATGAAAGTAGCAGATGTCTACTCTTTAAAAAGACATTATAAAATTAGCAAAATAGTATAAACAGAGACATTTGTGTAAGCTCCACAATGAACACAAACAGGTAGGGTGCCAAAATCAGGTAGTCAAGGGTTTAACTTGGAATAATAAATAGAATAAGCTGATCTCAACTGTACACATAAATTCAAAAACACGATGTTGGTGGTGTTTTTATTTAATAAAACCTTCATTAGGACTTTCTAGGGAAAGCAAAGATAGATTTCGACTAATTTCTTATGGGAACAAACATATACTAACACTTCATTGGAGCAGAATGACACATATTTAAAGGGGGGAAATTTTTAATTGAAAAGTGTATTAAATGGAAAGTCCTGTTTGACATATTGAACTATAAAAGAATATGTAAGGTACTCAAAAATATTCTTAAATGCATCTGAAGAGGTGTGAAAGTATACCTTCAGATCATAAACAGTGTAAATCATTCATAAAAATAACAAAATTTAGGAATATATTCTTGAATTTCTTTGACTGTTTAAAATAGTAACCTGCATGTCTCCCAATACAAGTGAATGAAAGATTCCAAAGAAACTACTAATGAAAAATTATCTCAAAATTTTAAGCAAAAGTACATTCTGAAACAATATTGAGTTTGTTTTACTATTGAAACATGTGCATGTGCACACACATGCAAACAAAATCTTATTTGAGTGCATATTTTCCAAAAAAATTCATTCTGTTTTTCTCAAATTTACTATTTATATAATATAAATATATAATATTTATAAAATTTCTCAAATTTCTATATTGTATGATTTGTGTATAGATATATTAAAAGCTAGAAAAAAAATTTCCCCAGAATATAGAAGGATACATTTTTTAAGGTTTGTTAAATAAATTCTCTATCGAAAAGGCCTACCAGTCATGAAAACTGTGTGACTATTTTAGAATAAATGTGACCCCAGTTGACTAAGGGTTTACTCCAAAGAAGAAAGTGAAGAGTAGACATATTTAGAATATAATAAAGAAAAAAATTATTTTGAACAAGTTATATTTGGGGGAATAAACAAGAGAAAATCTCTACAAAACCTGGTAAATATTTATCAGATTTTTTAAATATCTAATACATCTTAAATATCCTGTATAGGGTACAAAAATATACTTTGGGCACCATTGTCTTTCAATACATGACAGCACAGGTCGCATTTTTTGTGGTTGTTGGAAATCCTTGTTCATTTATATGTGACAGAGAGAACTATGAAAAGTGAAATTTTAGTCAATCAACCAGATGGTTTGTCTGCATGATTCCAGATTGCCACCTGCTTAATAATGGTTGCATGATTAATGTATTTTTTTTAGCCACATGTTTGGCAAAATGTAGGAACAATCATTATTTTATATGATATTTTATTTTGATATATTTAATGGCATTCCATATCTAATGGCAGATAAAATATACTTCATAAAGTAACACTTTCAGGGACCTCACAAAGAAAGCAAAAAATATTCTATATGGCATGTGCTCATATCATTGTGAATCTCTCAGTTTCTATTACTTCTAGGAAATATTTTTTAGACTCATTTATTGACCTACATGCTACTGTGTTTCTTTGTGTATGAAAGGGTTGAAGGAGAGTATTTTCTAATATGCTGAATTTTCTAGTACAGAAGTTATTTTGTAATACTACCAACAGAAATTTGACTGGTAAAATAACACAGGGAGATAGCATTTGGTATTTTTATATTACATTATGGATTTCATTTCCACAAAATTAGGAAATTTAATGAATTCATGGTATATAAACATATTTTAATATCTCTGTAACTATCACTCAACTCTGGGTGTTTAACATTAGCTATGTTAATATAGGTCAGAATCACAGTTTGTATGCTTTCTAAAAATAATGAAAGATTAAATGACATAAATTAAAAGTCTATTTTATCTTTGTGGGTAAATCTTGCATAGGCTTTTTAGGTAGACAATGTATTAAAACGGAGTTCAGAGAGTAGCCAAGTTGAGTTAGTTGAAAAGATCCTTAATATTTTATCATTGATGTGTATATAATGAATGTAGATTTTCTACATTTTTCCTTTCACTACACATTATAGTATACAAAATACTGCGTGCAGTAATTACTGAATTCATTTTCCTGTTTGACACCTATTATGTGTGAATTTTGCTACCTGTCAGCTTTTCTCCCGTTAAACATTTCAATTATCTAGAACGTTTTATTATTAAGAAAAGACACAATCAGATTTTCTCCCCCCCCGCCCCATTTAACCCATGGCAAATTTTGGCTTTATTTACAGAAGTGAATGCCCAAAAGTCTTAAATATAATATTTTAAGTACTACAAAGAATCTCGAATATCATGGGTGAACTCTAACACATAAGATTCATGATTATAACTGCTAGAAAAATTGTGTTGTTCACATAAACATTTTTCAAATCTACAATAGTAGCATTATTTACTCAACCATTTAGAACTTCCTGAAGCTAGATTTTAAAAACTAAACATTTCCTTGACTTCCAGTCTTGTCCACCAATCCATTTTCTAATTTCTTCTTCAGAACAGTTTTTTTCCCTGCATTATTTTTAATTCTCCCCACTGTATCTTGTTGGTAGCTCATAAATAACTCTTTCTTGATTATGACAACAATGCATGCTAACTCACTCTATTCAATCAGAGTCTAACAAGTATTTCTCCCTCTGTTCTAAGCCTCCAGCCTCCATTATCATAAACAATTTTAGATCAGGTATGTTCAGTAACTATGACATATGACACATGACACTTTATTTAAAAATATTCCTATTAACCAAAATAGAAAAGGAATAGGTAGTGAGAAACTTTACAAGTGCATACTGATTATTAATTTGCAAATATTTCATCTGCAGAAGAATTTTTGAAACATCAGACATTTTCCACTTACTCTGTTAAGGTGCTGTAGGGTAAACAGGAAAATCTTCATGTTTTTCTGCTCTGCCCCCAATGATAGCTCTCTGCAGCCTATGCGTATGCCTGATGGTGGGCAGCTGGGGTAGGGTGTGGGCCTGTGTGAGTGGGCACACCTGGGTCAGAGACTGGACTTATCAGCAGAAGCAGCAGCAGCAGCGGTGGCGTAGCGTGGTAGGCGTGCTGGTGTGTGGCGGAATGCAGCGGCCTGCGGCGGTGTGCAATAGATTTCGGCAGATATGGTGACGACCAATGGAGCTAGTCTGCTTGGACTGATGCTGAACCTGCTGGGTTTAGGGTGGTTGCACAATAGGTGCTCAGAATGATTTCTAGCTAGAGGAAAAAATGAAAACAGTAGTGGCACTCTCTGGAGAGACTATAGAAAGAGAAAAGAAATTATTATACATGAATTTTCTGTTTGTGTGTGTCTGTGGCTACCTAGATTTAGTTTATATTCTGGGCATAAAAGGTTTAGTGTAATCACTTTCACTTTCTTACAATTTCAATTTTAGCTTGTGGAATCCTTTGCCAACTTTTAGAATCACTATATTTCTAAAACTGTGATAGAATAAACACAGTCTATCTGCAAATCAGTCCTTGATTTTGAATAAATTTTGGCTCAATATCATTTTGAAATTAGTTCTTTAACTTCTCTGAATAATTTTCTATCCTTGGAATTGGGTTTAACATGGCACAATTAATTTCCAAGTTATATATACTATGCTTTTATCTTTGAGAACAGAAATGTAATTGATCTTAACTCAGGATGATTGATTTCAGAACTAGACACAGTATATTTTGGTTTAACATTGTTTTACATGCTGTTATAATATTTTGTTACATTTTGTTATTTTATTTGCTTCTAGTTTCTATCACAAACAGAAATAAAACAATCCCCTATAACTAGGACAGTATATAGTAGCACTTTGATAACTGTGTTTCCTCCATTTTTCAATTATGAAGGTCGAATGCCAGTGTATGTAAAATGATTTTCATTCTTTTGCTATGTATTTTGCTACCAGCTCTTGTGAATAAATATGAAGTGTATAATGCAGCAGTAAAAGTTCAAGAAGTAGGTGCATGTGTATATATGTGTGTTGGGAAAGCAAAATGAAATATTAATTCCAAAGATGAAAGGAAAATTTTTCCTGTATCTGTGAATTAGTGTGCTGAATGAATTTTGATAACTCTGACCATCATGATTTGTTGTCTGTTTAGAACATGAGTTTGAGTTTGTTTTCAATGAAGTTTTAAGAAAAAAATGAGAAAATACTATATCAAGTTTAAGTATGCTGCTGTTCTTGATCCCAAAGTAAGTATAGGTAGGTTAATGTTTATTGCCTTTGAAAATTTTATTAATTGTTTAGTTGAAGTAACACTGGTTTGTAACATTCTATCATTTTCAGGTGTGCATCATTGTAAATCAATATCTCTATGTAGCCTCTTAAGCTCACTGAAAGTCTAATTCCACCATTCACTATACAGTTGACCCCTTTACCAATTTACCAATTTACCCACCCCCTTCCACTAAGATCTGATTATCTTCACATCAGAGATATGAATTCTACTTTGTAATTTACTTCAATACTCTGGAATATATCTCGCTTCTTAGGGCCTCATTTTCCTAAAATAGATCATGAATAATCTTGATCCTTCCATAAAGTTCTAAGATGTAAAAATTAACCACACTTTTGCATTAGCCTATTTTGTTTTCATGGGAATTACTAAGAAACATAGGATGTAGGTTTTTCTTTTTTATTGGCAGAATAGTGATAAAATTGAAGCAAAGCAAAACAATTTATAAATAAACCTGTAGGGAGATAAATATAAATCCCCTGGAATTAAGATAGTTATTTTTCAGTCATTGCTTATATGCAGCTGATACTCGTGCTCTGACACAGCCACAGGTGACCTGGTACCTGGAGGTCAGTATCTTGCTTCCTTTCTTTGCTTATTCTTATCTCCAAACTCCTTCATTTTTATGTTTTTCATTGACTCTGCTAAGCTTCTTTGAGCTCTCTAGGTTTGACAAAGTTGTCCTCTGGCATGTTTTTGCCAGCTGTCATGGCTCACCGTACAATTTAAGCCTCTGTTGCACAGTGTTGTAAATCCAGGTAATGAAAGCCACAAACTTCACACCACCATTATGAAGCTGACATCTGTCAAGATAAATATTGTGCAGTCAGCAAGGAGGAGATGGTTTAGATGGCTCAAAGAGTTAACCTTGATATTTCACTTAAGACTGCTTTAGATGCCCTTTTCAAAGTATTGGAGCATTGTGAAAATTGATGTTATTCAAAGTATGCAGATTGATAGTATGTTTTTAATAAGTAGTGGTTCAAAATTTTAAGAACATATTTGTATTTTGGAGAAAAAGGTTGAATTATTTCTTAAATCCATGACTTAAAACAATTAGTATGATTTTTATGTAAGCTTACATATTCACTATATTTCATTGTATTATTAATGCATGTTATTAAGTAAAATATATACATATGTGAAAGTAAAAATATGAATAATATCATGATTGTTTCTACCATCAAAAATCACTTTTCTAGGGGTAGTTTACCTGGTTATATTTGCATTGTAAGATCTAATTAAGTACATACTTTGTTGTGTGCACTTTTCTCTTTATTGTTCATACATAAAAGAGTTTTGAAGGAAAAAAAAAACTCTGTCATTGATATATAAAAGTACATGTTGACATATAAAAGTATATTATAACATGCTTTATTTTTTTTATTTTTATATTGGAAACTACACACAAATTTGCATTTATTTTTCAGTAAAAATTTACATCATAAACACTTCCATGTTAATTACACTAATCTAAATGCAAACATGAAGTTCTTCTTTCCCTTTCTGGCTATGACCGACAGGAAAAGTTCAGAGATTTACAATAGTACAATGACAACCATAAGTTCGAACATTGCTTATTTCCTATAGCTTAGGACATTTGCTAGGTGATATGTTTATGCACAAATTATATATTATCTCATTTAATGCCAGTGATTATAGTACTAGCCATTGCATTATATAGTATATATAAAAATATATAGTATTATACAGTGTATAATACAAATACATATTATGTATATAATAAGGTAAAGTCTTGAACATTTAAAGAATTATTTTTATAACATTCTGTCCTATCTAGCATATGCAGATGATAGGAATATGAAAATTCTTTTTAGTTGAACCTCATGGGAAGGAGATTATTCTTTTTCTCCATCCTACTTCTTTAGTAATATACAGAGAATGTTGCCGAAACAAATCAATGTTGATCATTATTTAAAAAATAAGTTGATTACATAAGAATAGTCTTCAGTTACTCCCTTTGAGTACACAGAACAGCTAAAAATATGCTTTGTGCCAAGATATAAACAAGAATTTTGGAATAAGGATACTGAAAGAATTATATTCTCTCTTATCAGGCAATAAAAAAATAAAAATCAAGAGCAGACCAGAACATATTTTACTGACAAAGAAGTGCTTTTTATCATTATTATTTAAGGGAGAAAATACTGAAAATCCATTTAAAACCTGTCATATGCCCTTAGGAATTTTTCCTGTAAATATGCATGTGATTACGAAATCTGTATTATATATGGGTGAGTCTTTTTTGTATAAATCTGTAAATATGTCTATTGTAAAGAGTAAAATATCCAAGACATAATTATTCTCTTTATTTTTTGTAGAGAGGTTGGGGATTTAAAAAAAAGACAATGCCATCAGATTCTAATCTGTGGCAGTCTCATCTTGTTTGCCTATTGTGATAAAATAAAGCAGAACCTGAACAAATCAGAATAGTAACTTCTAGGGGAAAATAGTAAAGCCAATACACTATCTTTGCATTTCTGTAAGAAAGTAGATATGATTATATAGACATATTTGCTTAATTTCCAAAAGATAAAGCAAGAGTGAAATTTGAACTATATCATTACATAAAAGTTAGACGAGGGTAAGGGGGGACAGGCGTTTAGCACATGGCTGCAGCCCCGACTTCCCACCCAGTATTTCTCAAAAACATTTGTGCACAATCTGGAAAAAAAGTGATTCAAACTCTATTAGTTTATTTCAAACCCTACTAGTTCGTCTCAAATCAGGTGCCACTAGTTGCAAGAGTTCTCCCATCTTATCTAACAGGGAGTTAGGGGTTAGGTGCTTTTGATAAACAAAATTAGCCAAATTTCATTTCCCCCATCTGTAAATTCCTGCCCCTTTTGTTAAGCAAAAGTTGTCAAAACCCATTCAGGGTCCCATCTGTGAGCCCCTGGCCCACCAAACTGATCCAGTGTCTGTAACAGCAACCCTAACCAAAACTGAAGAGGGGAATTGTCGGAGAGGCCCACAGCGGCCCGCCCTGCACCCCAGCCCTCGGGATGACTGGCCAAGTCTAGAGGACTGGGCAGCACGGTCCGCCCCACACTGCCCCCCTCCACTGCTGCCACACCAGGATGAGAGGCCAAACTCTGCCCCAACATCCTCACTAGGTGGAGAGGATGACATCAGCACAGGCCCACACTCTGCCTCCTGATGTCCTCAGGGGCTCCTTGGGAGAGAGCAGAGTGGTGCGGCCATGGAGCTTTAAAAACCACCAAATGGGTCCTCCCCTTTAACCCCAGGTTGTATCAAATCCTTGGATAATATTGATAGTATGTGAGTTTCTTCTGACTCATTTCTTAACACCCGGTAACATCAGTTCCCACATTTATCAATAAATGATAATGCCTCCATTTTTAATTTCTGAGTAGTAATTTTAAGATGAGTGTAAAATATATAGTACAATAGCAAGCACTAAATAATTGCTTATAAAAGAGATATTGATTTAATAAAAAAGTATGTGGCATATTATGATAGTAAAAAACTAAATCATCATAAAAAATAAAGTTTCTAAAACAGAGTTTAAAATGAAACAAAGTTCAATTATTTCTTATGAAAAATCTTCAAGTTGAACCACCAAGGTCAGTGAAAAAGCTGCTGTATAGTTTTACAGGCTCTACCTTCCTTCTCGCATATGGCTCCAGCAGCCCAGAGATTCTCCGTACTGTCCTGTGGCAATTACCAGGAAGGAAAAAAAGAGTATGTAAAAAAGACATAACTGGTCTGTTAAGAGTCATAAATGGAAATGACCTGATTATTTCCGTTCTGAGTGGAATTTGTAGAATTAGCTATTAAGCAGAACTCGTCAGATACCCCTCAAATAACGGTGATATATACAGTCATAGTTTTTTTCCAGTAAAGATTTATAATGGGATTTTGGTCAAAATCTGAGAAATAACTAAGTTATAAATTTAAAATCACTAAAGATAAACTACTTCTGAACCTGTGTAGGACAAATTTGATTCATTTCCTATTTTTCCTACTCCACTCAATCTTTTATCTGAAAAATATTTACTGGTTTAATGATAGTAATTAAAATTGTAAAATTATTGATCTCGAGACAGATTAGCCTACAATTTATCATAAGCTGATAAATAGAGGGAAATAATATTGAGAAAATAATTTAAATGATCCAATTAACATTAAATGCTAGTTTGTTATTGTTGATCTCATTTAAACCAACCCAGCAAAGCAAACAGCCAATCAAATATCAACTTTTGTCCACTTGCTTTATTATTTTTCAGAGTTTTTACAGCATAATACTCAACCCAAAAGCAGAACTCAGAAATGGCCAAAATAGTCACAATTCTATGATACTTATCATATTCGGAATACTAATGCCTTTGATCTACCTCTTAAGTTAGCAGTTGTTCCAGCATGTAGTTCAAGGCAAGCTCAGATTCACCCTGCAGTCTGCCTCTTGTGCTGTCTTCTCTGACTTTTGCCTGTGACTGTCACAATGCCTTGCAAACATGACCTGGAAGTGCAAGAAAATTAAGAGGAATGGAGGGCCGCCCTGGTGGCACAAGGGGTTAAGTCTCAGCAGTATGAAGGTATCACCAACCACTATACCCCGCCAGGCGCTACACATGGTGCAGCAGATCACTCCTGTCTTGCCCACTGCTCCCCTCATCTGTGTATTTCAGTAGATTTCCCCCGTTCTGCTCCCCACTTTGTCTCTGGTGAATCCTCTCACCACCACTGCCGCCACTTCTAGCCTACACCCCAGCTCTTGTATGCATAAAAAGATAAAATAAATATTTAAAAAATAAGAGGTACAGGACGTCACGTTTATACTGGGGATAGGAGCTGGTGGACAAATGCTTCAGCTTCAGTTCATGAAAGGAACAGCGCTCTCAAGATTTCCATGTGTCTCAGGAGACAGGGAGGCAGCAACTCCTTAGCTCCTTAGGTGTCTTCTGTTAACTTGTCTCACTCTCTCCTTGCCCTCACCATTCTTCTTGGAGTTGCATCTCAAATAAACTCTCTGCACAAAATTATTTTTCTAAGGCTCTGCTTTGGGAAAAGTAAAGTCATAACATTTATTAAGAGTTAATAGTTCTTTTAAACCACCTTCCCTTATAAAAGGTAATTATATTTAATAAAAGAATTGTAGCTTTAACCATATAATTTATTTGTATCCATTCAAAATAGACATTTATCTACCTTTATTGTGACAATAATGAAGTTTTAGGTACTTAATTTATAAGAATTCATGAGAATTTCCATTACTTTTCTACACAACAGTTGACATTGGGAGGTTTTCTGATGAAATATTTTGCTTTTGATTTCCTATATACCTATATACCTATATATACCTATATACCTGTATATAGATATATATTCCTATATAGGTATATAACACACACACACACACACACACACACACACACACACTGATATTCATGATAAAGAATAGTAGAGGAAGGTGAAAGATTAAAGAAAAAATTATAATAATAATAATGAATAATAATGAAGTTTTAGGTACTTAATTTATAAGAATTCATGAGAATTTCCATTACTTTTCTACACAACAGGTGACATTGGAAGGTTTTCTAATGAAATATTTTGCTTTTGATTTCCTTTTTTGATACAAAGAGATGGCAAAAAATATAAATCTATATCTACATTTTACTCATCTTACATTTACATTTCTAGAATAATTTCTGGTTGCATTTGAGAATCTACCACAATAGCAAGTGTGTGTATGTGTGTGTGTGTGTGTGTGTGTGTGTGAGAGAGAGATATACCTATATAAATATATATACCTATATACCTACATAAGTATATATAGGTATATAATCCTATATAGATATAACACACACACACACACACACACACACACACACACAGATATTCATGATAAAAAATAGTAGAGGAAGGTGAAAGATTAAAGAAAAAATTTAATATATTATCAAATATTAAAGCTGGTATTACAGGTAGACATCGAACTCCTACAAAACTGAATACTGTGTGGTGACAAATCTATTTAACACAGACAGAGACGTAGTCTATTCACTTCAGGGTTGGTATGATCTCCAAAGTGAAGATGTTGTCGAAAGGGAGTTATTTTCAAGTTTGTGTTTTTCTATTAGATTTCTGCAAAACGCAACAACAATTTTCACAAAGAATAGCCCAGCTTCCTTTTAATTCATTATTTCTAGACTGTCTTAGTAGGAGTAGTAGCCATTTTCATAGCAAGATCAATTTATGCTTTATGAATCATTTTTCTACATTGTAAGCCCTGCTAAACTGTGAAAGAGGAATTGTTTATGAACAGAAAATAGCCAGATATAAATAATTTCAATCTCTTTTTAACCTAAATTCAGTATTCCAAATCCTTATTGCATTCTCTTGCATTATCCCTGCTTCTATTTTCTCAGGTCACGCAAGCTGTAACTATATTGCAATAGCACTAAATTAGCAGGTGTGTAAACCTGTGCACACACATAAACACAATGCACACTGACATATTTTTAAATCAGTAAATCACTGACTTAGCTTACCTTAGAAACACTAACTCAAATAACACAAAAATCTAAAATAAGTTCAGCAGGAAGTAAGTTAAGTGGGGCAGCTACCACAATCTAAAATGCTTAAGCTTTTACATGAGCATTGCACTTGGTTATATTTATAGACAAAATCTAAAATTATCTGACAGTAATACACTTTCCACAAAATCCTATAATCCATCAACAATCCTAAAACTGCATGTTGTATTAACAATTACTTCTCAGCATATTAAATGTTCATTTTGTTATCATGCTCTTAAGCAAAGACATGAGAGAAAGCAATAACAGCTTTGTGTTCTTCTGAATCCAAATCAGTTTGCTGACTGAACATTCTGAAGCAGGTGTTTCTGAACAAGGAAAGACACTTGAGATTTTCAGCTGCTCTCAGCATTGGGGATCTATTACAATGTAAGCTATAGCTGTTTTCTTTTGCACTCCCTCTAAATATGGAAACAATTTTGTTATTCTTTAGCTCCCAAGCCTCAATAGATGAAATTCAGAATAAGACAATTGCCTTTAAGCCATTTTTTACCTATGTCAGCTCCAACTACACAGTGAAAGGATTTAGCTGGCTTATTTTCCCGGTTTTTGGTGTTTTTGGTTCCTCAAATCTTGAGATCCAGGAGTGAAAATTTGCCTCCCCATGGGCATGAAAGTATCTTATAGGTACAACCATGAGGAGATACTTTGCATTATTAAGCCAGGTTTTTCTAAAAAAAAAAAAAAAAAAAAAACTGCTGGCATCATTGATCTCAAACACATAAAAATTTTTAAATACTAATGCATACCAATGTTTTTACTAGTTAATAAGCGTTAGTGTTAAGGGAACATACTTATCTCACAAATGTACAGATCATAAAGAGAAATATTGTTTTTCAAGTTTGATGTGTTCCTTAAGACCAAAACATAATGGGCAGAATTCACAAGCCTGCATGTGGAAGGACATTCTAGCTTTATACTTATTTCAAGTTCAAGAAAGCTCTTTGGTTGCAAGATGCTAATCTTCTTATATATATCATTAACAAAAATCTACTGAGGAGAAACTTCTCCTTTAGAATATCATAAAATTTGTGTTCCATTGCACTCATTTATCATAAAGAAATTGCTGCCCTCACCACAGGAGTGCACCCATAGAGGAAAGCACTACATGTTTACAGTTGTATGTGTCAATTTGTAAGTATTTCCTTTGCTCAACAATCGTGTATTGAACACCTACTATAGGCATTGTCTAAGAGGTTTGGATATATCAGTGAGTAAAAGATCTCTGATTCTCAAAGAATGTAAACTTTTACAGAGGTAATAATCAATGAAGAATTAGAAAAGTGAATAAGATGTAAGAAAGGGATCATGATAAGTAAAAAATGCATGTAAAGATGGGTGTCAAGATATGAGGCAATGTTATCATTTTAATTGAGTTTACTCTAAGAAAGTGGCATTTAGTAAGAACTTGAATATTCTTACCATCAAGGAGAACAATATTCAGAATTTGGAAACAGACAGTATAAAGTAAATTCAGGAAGCAAGACTGTAACATTCAAAGGATAAAGGTTCAGTTGTGGTAGTTAAAAAGAGAGGGATATAGAAATACAATTGAATGTGTATTGATTTTGTATCCTGTCACTTCACCGTATTCATTTATTTTCAAAAATTATCCCTCTTACAATTGCACTGAAAAGAATGAAATAACTGAAAGTAAACTTAATGACGGAGTTGAAGGAACCATACACTGAAAATTATAAAAATTGTGAAAGGAAACAGAAGACAAAAAGAAATTGATACACTAATATGAAAAGACTTATGTGCCCCTATGTTCCCAGCAGCACTTTCCACAATTGCCAACTTATGTAACTAAGGATAGATGACTGGACAAATAAATCGAGGAATAGATACTCAATAGAATACTACTTAACTATTGCAAAAGATGAAATAATGTCTTTTGGGACAAAATGGATGGACCTTGTGGTGATTATGCTTAAGTGAAATAAGTCAGAAAGTGAAAGAGTGATATATGATGGTTTCACTTACTTGTTGAATATAAATAACCGAGAAAAAACTGGTAAAACACAGTAACAATAACTCTGTGAAAAATATGCTGGTTACCTGTGGGAAAGATATTAGGGAAAGGGAGGAGATAGGAGGTTTGGTAGAGCGTGAGTGAAGCATAACCACATACAAGGGGAAACTATGGGGCATCTCTGGTGGCGCAGCAGTTGGGCGCTGCACTGTGAAGCTATTGGCTATGTGAGTTTGATGCCCAGCCGGGGAGATTCCCACATGGCGCAGCAGACCTCTCCTGCCTCACTCACTGCTCCTCTCAGCAGTGTATTTCGGTAGATCTGCCTGTTCTGCTCCACACTCTGTCTCTAGTGACCCTCTCACCACCCCACGCCTCTGGCCTGTACCCTACCTTGTATGCAGAAAGAAATACATCTTTAAAAAAAAACAAGGGGTAACTATGTAACTCTCAAGTTACATTGATATGTAAATGATTGACACATTTTAGAAGAGTGTGGGGTAGAAGTCACAGAAAATAAAGTAGCCAGATCATGAGAATCCTTAAAAACATCTTAAGACCTTGTCATCCCATTGAAGAATGTGAAGAGACATTGCAAAGAACTAAGCCAAAGGTGTGACAGATATAATTAATATTTCAAAGCATCATGTTGGCTCTATACTGAGAAGGTCAGTGTAAGGACTGAGAAGGTCAGTGTAAGGATTGAGGGTTTTTTGTTTTTTGTTTTTTTTTTTTTACATACAAGCTGGGGTACAGGCCAGAGGCGTGGGGCGGCGAGAGGGTTCACCAGAGAGAGAGTGGGGAGCAGAACAAGCAGATGAGAAGTACACTGCTGAGGGGAGCAGCGGGCAAGGCAGGAGAGGTCTGCCCCACCATGTGGGATTCTCCACAGCTGGGCGTCGAACTCGCATCGCCGGCCGCTGCCGACAGCCCCACAGCACAGTGCTCAACCGCTGCGCCACCGGGGAGGCCCCTGAGGGTTTTTTTTTTTAAAGATTTATTTATTTATGCATACAAGCTGGGGTGCAGGCCAGAGGTGTGTGTTGGGGGTGGGGGGGGGGAAGCTGTGAGAGGATTCACCAGAGACAAAGTGGCAAGCAGAACAGACAGATTGACTAGAATACACTGCTGAGGAGAGCAGCGGGCCACGCAGGAGAGGTCTGCTGCGCCATATGGGAAGTTCCCTGGCCTGGAATCAAAATGCACTGCAGTGGCTCTGGATAGCTTCATAGTGCTGCGACTTAACTTGTTGTGCCACCAGGGAGGCCCCAAGGACAGAGTTTTTAAGGATCATTGTAAGAGGTGTGGTTTAATTACACTGGTCAACAGTGAGATCGTTACTGACTTAAAAAGGCCCTAACCTGTAGCATCTTGGTGTGCTGAACATGAATATAACCCTGAAAATTTTTTATTAGCTCTCATTTTGAAGATATTTCATATCATTCATTTCATATGTTTCATCGTGTAAATTTACCCAGTAAGACTGCAACAACATCCTAAATCAGCCTAGAATGATGTAATATTGCATTGCATTGCATAATACCATCATGCACACATCATCCAGAGTGGATTGCATCATTTTCTGATGCAATGCAATACTACTGCCAGCTGGCTGCTGAAGTAAGCTGACGTCAGCAGTGCACTCTAGAAAGCCCTGTCGGAAAGGTTGAGCATTGAAAATATTTCAGACTTTGTGCGAGACAGTTTAAGCTACTATTCCATAGAACGGTTATTATTTTATCCATTTAGGCACAATGCAGAACAGTAATGCCTCGAAAGTGCATTAATAGCGTGGAAAATTTCTGCTCTATTTTTGGGGGAGTGACATTTGCCAACCAGGAGAAAAGTATCACTTCTCAAGTGAGGAAGGCTTATCTATAATCTTGACTTCAGATGCAAGGTTGGTGACCAAGACAAGCCTTGGGCCCTGCATATATGCTGTGCTACATGTACAACACAGCTTTCACAGTGGTTCAATGCAAAAGACCATCAATGCCGTTTGCAGTCCCCATGGTATGGAGAGAGCCAAGCAACCACATAAAAGACTGTTACTTCTGCTTGGTTCCTCCGCTTTCTGGCAGAATAACAAAGCCAAAGAAGTCGAGAATAGTCTACCCAAATATTCTGCCTGCTTTGAGACCAGTTCCACATGGTGAGGGACTTCCTATTCCAGAACCTCTAGCAGAATACCCTCTTGATTCATCTGATGAGGACAAGGGTGAACTGACCTGTTCTTCTCCTGTTCCATCAGCATGCAGTGATCCAGATTTTCACTGTGGTGCATCATCAACCCCCCACACAGACTAACACAGGAAGAACTAAATGACCTGGTTCATGATTTGGACTTATCCAAGAACAAGGTAGAATTACTAGGATCAAGACTCCAACAATGGAATCTTGTAGGAGAAGATGTCACAATGACTTTCTATCGAAAGCACCACCAGCAGTTGGAGCCTTTCTTCAGAAAGGAAAGTACTCTGGTATTCTGTTCCGATATTGAGGGCCTCATGAATACCTTAGAAATCACTCATGACCCACAAGAATGGAGACTATTTCTAGACTCTTCGAAACTGAATCTTAAGGCTGTGCTTTTGCACAATGGAAACCATCTTCCATCTATTCTATTCCTGAACAGCTGTACAAGAGACAAGCGAAGAAATCTAAGCAGTAGATTGTTTGAAGTCTATTTCAATGTATTTGTTATCCTTTGAACAGAGATTAGATTGCACAGAACACACAAGCAAACAGTACTCCAGTGTAATAGCATATGTATATATATCGGATCAATTACTTCTTTTAATCCTACTCTGACAAATGAACATTGGTTTCTGCTTGGCTTTAGGTATTGACAAACTATCTTTTATTAAGGTGACAATACAGCTATTCTTGCTTTTACAATATTACTTTCATTTGTGAAATATTTACTGATAAGGGAATATATAAGTACCATGAAATAATTGTTTGTTTTAACGGCCTCTACAGTCAAGATATATCTAAATTGATAGTCCACCACCATAATGCACAATAATCTCTGAGATTTAGAAAGTTAAGTTCAGTCATCATCAGTAGAATTTTGGATACTACCTGTTTCAGAGTTGGCATGAGAGTTAAATGAGTTTCTATTATTTCCAGAAACTTTACTATTCTGACCTCTGTCTTCTAGAACACAGTGCTTACAACTGATACTTGATACTTGAGTATCTTGAGTTATGTGTGATTAATGAAATCACTAATACACATTTGTTTTTGCAATGAGATCCTGTATTAATGGATCTCAGGATATGCTGGACATTTCAACAGTTCACCAATATAGTTAGCTTGTTCAACTTAAAGTAAATTAAACTTTGAATCTGAATGAAATGCATGCAGTCATCTATATTATTTACATCCCAACAACAGGTTATTTGTTAGAATTGTAGTTATACAAATTGCAATGGGGAATAATTCTGTGCTCTAAATTTAATCAGGTAAAGCTATAAACATTTCAAAGTGCACAAAGTGCTGTCATTTTAATGTGACTTGTTTACTACAATTTTTTATATATGTGTAAGCATAGTTGAAGATATATCCATATTCCTTGTGAACAATAATCTGTAATCAAAATAAAATAATATAGAGAGTTTTTTTTAACTTGATAGTATATAAAGTCATCCACAACCTATGTAGGTAGGGCTTATCTATGAAAATTTGCTAAAGTCTTTATAACACAATTAGAAACATCTTAGTATAAGACCAGGATAGAAGGGGAAAAATGGTAGAACTTATAGCAGAAGTTTAAAAAAAAAAATTAACCGAATCACAGTTGTAATCTTTTAAAATTTTCCATACCATTAAAAACAGAAACAAAACGACAGGTTTATATGGCCATGAAAAGATTACTGCATTCTGATTATTGTAGATAGTTTGCCACTAAAACAGCCAATATATTTGTTATACTCAAAGTTGGTACCTAACCCACTTTAGTGCATGAGAGATGTTCAGGAAATGAATAAGGATAAAATAAACTAAAATGTGAATGATGGATGCATGAATAAAAATGAAAAGGCCTACCTCTAATAGAAACTTTTAAGGACTATCATGTATCCATGAAAAATGTTTATCATAATAAAATAGAACAAATATTTATTGAGTTCTTGATTTATATAACATGTATCAAGAATTAGAAGAGAGAAATAAGAGTAAACAATACATGATACCTACCTTTAAATCGTTTACCACCTTAAAAGAGCAAATGATTGCAACATAAAAATAATGCAAATGCAATAGTAACAATGTTGAGGAATTCATTTTAAAATAAAATGTTTTCAAACTGAGATATAGTTTACATAACTTTAAATCTGAAGATTTTAAGTGTTTATTTTAGTTCTGAACATAATATATCATGTTTACTCATCATTCAAAAAAGCAATGGGAATTTTTCTTTCACTTCAGTTCCTTTTTATCTTTTTCATGCCCATTAGTCACTCTTATTTTTATCATCATCAATTATTTTTGTCATTTTGCAGACTTTCTTTAAATAAAACCATAGTCAGAACACCTTTGTGTCTGTCTTCATTGTGCAACACATTTTTGAGATAATGTAAAATATTTTAAAAGATGACTTTTTAAGAGAATGAAATAATGGAGAAAACCAAGTAGAATGTACTCCGTTCACATATACTTGAAAGATTCCTGCTCTGTTTTTGTTTTGTCTCCCTGGGGCTTGTTAGAAACAATCTGATGGGAGAAATTTCAGAAAATCTGAAAGTTGGTATCAAGAAGAACCCCTTTTTTATATTAGACTTACACAAGAAGAGATGATTCTTTGTTTTGTGAAACCATTGAGATTTTGGAGTTGTCATTGCTGATGGCGTACCCTGGCTACCATAAGTACAGAGAAGATGTTCTGCATTGTAAGGAACAGACACAAAGTAAAAGAAACAGCTTAATTTTCCTTGTTGAAAATAAAGACAGCCTGTATTTTCTTAGAGTATTTACTTTAGAAAACTTGTAAGTTATTTGTCTTCCTGAAAAATATTCAAATCTTTAAAAAAGTTAAATAAGCCTCTCTCTAGCTTCACGACTCAGGAATGTTTCTTTCAAGGATTTAAGTCATCTGTTTGGAGTGTACCCCTCAAGGAAGTCAGGACTTCAATCTCCCAGTTTCCATGAAAAGATAAGAGCCTAACTATTGTGGTAATTTACTGCAAGTTGCAAAACTACCTCTTGTCAGTTAACACAGTCAGGATGAATTATATGTAACAAATGGTGGTCCTCTTATTTGAGAGCTATTGTTTACCTTAAGAACATGCAAGAGAAGAGCTGTATTGATGTGGATATAGAAAAGCCTGAATTATGTTTTTTGTATTTGCAATCTTATAGTGAATTGCCTGTGATACACATAACATTCTGGTTTAGTGCTTATTTAGTAAAAGTGTTTTCTTTTGGGAAACACAGAGGATTTCTCAGTTGAGAAGAGATTTTGTTTATAATTCTATTTCCCCAATGATTATGTTAACAAAAATGGGATGTTTTAAAGGACTTATACAAAGAAAACTACAAAACTCTGTTGAAAGAAATAGAAGAAGACACAAGAAGATGGAAAGACATCCCTTGTTCATGGATTGGAAGGATTAACATTATCAAAATGGCCATCCTACCAAAAGCAATTTACAGATTTAATGCTATCCCAATAAAAATCTCAATGACATTCTTCAAAGAAATAGATCAACT